>JARJEB010026412.1:0-22562 GCA_030264535.1 Liometoxenus newtonarum
TTTGCGTCGTCGTCGCTTCGTAGCTCAATGGAACAGAGCAAGGCCTAGAATGCGGTTCGATTACAGAAATAACTTTAATTTAATATTACAGATGAAGGGAAGGAAAAGCACTCTTAATAGTAGATTATTATATGAGTGATTATGATAGCCATTGCTCACGAAGATGATGTTCGAGCCCACGAGCAGCAAGGCGAGTGGCGCAATTCATCTTAGTGAGCAATGGCCTTAATCGCGAATATAATACTATGCTTTTTCTACACCTTGCACTATTTTTAACACAAAATACAAATTGTGATTTCTCGATAAAGCGATGAACGAGCACTAACTGACAAGTGAAACAATATGGCGGGCGATTCACAACGAGCTATAGTCGGAATCCTTCGGGTTCTTTCGAGATTTTAGATCATATAGATAAGTTGGATCAGTCACTTCAAATTCGTTAAATCTTGTTGAACTTTAATACGCGATCAGTGTTATTTAATTGCAGTGATTTCTGAAAATCCATAACTCACTACCGTGAGTTATGGATTTTCAGAAATCCATAATTCACGGTAGTGAGTTATAGGTACCCAAAAATGCTAATAATGACCATATAACTAAATAGGTGTAGAAAAATTTTGTTTATCCGGTTAACTGTTTTAAAGATTGTTACCTTGTTTGATATCATTTTAGGATCATAAAGATTTCCACAAGCTGCAAGAAACGATGATATTTTTACCTATGGCACGAAGCATCGCAACTTTATCATATTACAATGAAATTGAGAAAATTCAATTAAACTATCAAGGAATATCAGTTGTGGCAATGGAATTAGGAGTGAAAAATGAATTGTTCGATGAGATACTTTTACGCGATTCTCGTCTTATGATACTTGGAGGATGCATTGTCATTATAAGTATGTGGATTTATACTTGCTCCATTTTTCTCACCGCAATGACTGTAATTGCAATTGGATTTTCACTGGGCATTTCTTATTTCTTCTACACATATTTGTACAATTTGCAATTCTTTCCGTTTATGAATTTGTTGGCTGCCGTTGTAATTATTGGTAAGCTATATCACGATATTTAGTTATTTTCTCTTTTACTAATTGACTTGTCACCGGGTGCAATCAGGTTCCCACCATAATCTTAAAATTTAAAATTATATGAATCTGATGAATCTTATTGGCAAATAACACGTCATCCATCGATTGCACCCGGTGTATCGGGTGCATAAACGATTGCACCCGGTGTAACGCACGACTTACCAATCTTCCAATCGTATAAACTACAATTTCGAAGAACTCGTCTATCGAAAAGTAGACATTTTGCGACAAGTTCTACGAAATCGTAGTGGATACGGTTGTGTGGTGCGAATTTAACGCACCGATTTATTTAATTTGCAAATAAATTGAAAAACTCATTAAACGAATTTTTGTTTGAAAATAGTTCTAACAATCTTTGCACACCGTTTACAGGTATTGGGGCTGATGATGCTTTCATTTTCTGCAAAATATGGTACACCATGAAATCAAATAATTCCAACAATACTTTGTTTCAAATAATGACTAGCACACTATATCACGCTTTGATTTCCATGTTCGTTACATCTATTACCACTGCTATAGCTTTTCTAGCTTCATATTTAAGTTCAATTACTGCAATCCGTTGCTTTGGGTAAGTATTTTAATTTCAATTGAATTTAGGATGGCATGTCGCTTTGCACCGATGCAAATAAACAGGGTTTCCCCCCTTTTGCAATCAAACCTGGTACAATCAAACGTTTGCACCCGCCATAACCCTAAAATTTAAAATGATTTGAATCTGATGAATCTTATTTGCGAATAACACGTAATACAACGATTGGTCCCGGGGCATTGGGTGCATATACGATTGCACTCGGTGTAGCTCCGGGGGCATTGGGTAAACGATTGCACTCGGTGCAAATGCTATCACTAATTGATTAACATAAAAAATATCATAAACACGGTTTGCATCGGGTGCAATCATTAACATAAGAAAATCATAAATACACTTTGCACCGGGTGCAATCGTTAACATACAAAATCATAAACACGGTTTGCACCGGATGCAATTAGATTCTCGACGTAACCTTAGTAACCCTAAAATTTCAACTTATTTGAATCTGATGGATTGTAATTGCGAATAAAATGTCATACAACAATTACACCCGGTGCATTGGGTGCATAAAAGATATATTCCACCCGGTGCAAATCCTATCCCTAATTGATTAACACAAAAAAACATAAACACGGCTTGCACCGGGTGCAATCAGATTCCCGCCTTAATCTTAAAATTTAAAATTATTGCAATCTGATGAATCTTATTGGTGTATAAACGATTGCACAACTTTCCGATCATATACACTACAATTTCGTTCGATCGGAAAGTGGAAATTTAGTAATAACAACCGACGAGTTCAACGAAATTATAGTGGATACGGTCGGAAAGTTATGCGGTGCGAATTTAACGCACCGAATTATTTTATATGTGCAATAAATTAGAAAACGCATTTTCTTTTTTTTCCAGAATTTTTTCGGGAACCGCAATAATGATGAACTACTTATTAATGATAACCTGGTTACCGGCATGTGTGATTTTGAAGGAAAGATACCCTGATGCATTCAAATTTTCGTATTTTAATCAAATTTGGAAATTTTCGCTTGGTCGTTGCTTTTCCATTGAAAATTGTAAGGAACGATGGATAAAATTAAGGACTAGTACGAAATTAAATATTTGTCTGAGTGTGAATGTGAGTCATCCAGAAAAGAGTCTTGTCAATATTATTATAAGATTCAAATATTTCTTTGCAACATTATTCACAAGTGTTGCTGTAATTAGCTCGTTGGTAATTTTTTATTATCCAAAATTGCAAATACAACGCACAAATGAATTGCAACTCTTCAAAACGGAGCATCTTTTTGAACAATATGATTTCGTTTACAAGAACAAATTTGCTTTTAAGCGTTCATCAAAGGTAAAATGCAAAAATAAAAATACGCGCTTTTAAATTAATAATTTTGATGATTTTGTTTTTGTAGTACGATGATCCTGGTTATTTTCGATACCCTTTGCGATTTGTTTGGGGAATTTTGCCAGTTGACAATGGCGATTATTTAAATCCAAAATTCACTGGAAGTTTAGAATTTGATCCAACATTCAACATTTCTAATCCGTCCTCACAAAGTTGGATACTAAACTTTTGCAAAGCTCTCAGACAACAAACTTTCTATCAACCAACGCAAGGCGCTCTCTTGACAAATTGTTTCATTGAAACATTTATTAGCTGGATGAATCGTTCATGTATCGATCCATTTCGAAACGGTATAAATAGATATCCTTGTTGTACTGAATCAACATTTCCGTATGAGGCTGACGTGTTTGATAGGTGTATAATTGAAGCACAAACTGATTTGCATCGGACTCCTCCAGCATATTTGATGCCCATTAAAGCTGGTTTACAATTCTCCAAGACTGATTTGCCAACTTTAGTGGCATTAGTGATAGAATATGATAGTAACTACACATATTTAGCATCATACGATAAAGTACAGGAATTTGTAAATCTTGCCGAAACTTGGATGACAAATCAATTGGACTTGGCTCCGGATGGATTAAAACATGGATTTTTCACAAGCGACTTGGAATTTTTCGATTTACAACATGCACTACCACGAAATACCATTTTAGCTGTTTCGATTTCAATGACACTAGCACTGGTTGTCCTTTTTCTAGCAACTTTAAATATAACTGGAAGCCTTTTGGCTATTTTTACAATCACTTGCAGTATTATAACAATTATGGCAATGCTGGTTTTTCTTGGATGGAAACTTAATATCCTCGAGTCGGTTGCAATTTCCAGCACGATTGGCTTCACAGTTGATTATTGCTTACATTATGCAGTGAATTATAGACTAGGAGGACTGGATGATAATCGGGAAACAGCTACATGTATGGCACTTTCCCGAATGTTGGGACCCACAACGATGGGCGCAATAACAACTGGTGCTGCAGGTGCGTTTATGATGCTATCCGATATTTTGGCGTATAAGCAAATTGGCCAGTTTCTGGTTGTGGTCACAACTGTGAGTTGGCTGTTTGCAACTTTTCATTTGGGATCATTACTTGCAATTGCTGGACCTGTGGATGATTTTGGACAGTTTCGCTATTCGAAAATTGCGACAATAATTATGCGGAAATGGCGAGAAAGGCGAAATCGGCGGACTGTTAATGCAACGAAAGACCCGAATGAAGTTGTATCATTGGCTGTGCGATATGATAATACTGAAAATAAGGATTTATCTAGGAATTGTAACAAGGGACTTGTTTACAAATATCCAAATGCTATGAATCAATCGCCATCCAGTAGTGCAATCACTTTTATTACTACTGAAGATAACTGAAAAGGTGCGAAATAGTGAAATAAAAATCAAGTTTTACTGCGTGAATTCAGAGTTTGACTGTTTGCGACTGTTTGCAATCATTTTGGATTATTACTTGCAATTGCTGGACCTGTGGATGATTTTGGATAGTATCATTATTCCAAAATTCGTTCAATGGGGAGAAAGGCGGAACCAGAGGACTGTTAATTCAACAAAAGGCCCGAATGAAGTTGTTTCATTGGCTGTGCGATATGATAATACTGAAAATAAAGATATTTAACAAGGAATTATTGTAACAAGAAACTTGTTTACAAATATCCAAGTGCTATACAAACCAAGGTCACTGAAAAGGTGCCAAATTTTGAAATACAAATGAAGAGAAATTATACTCAGTCATATGAAATTATTGATCTGGAGTAATATCAAAAATTTTGCTAATAATTTTAAATCTTTATCAGTGAATGACATTTGCACCGGGTGCAAACGTTTATACACCCAAAGTACCTGGTGCAATGATTGAATGCACCAATTGGGTGCATTCGGTGCAACTGTTGGATGGAGTGTTATTCGCCAGTAAGGTTAATAAGATTCAAATATTGGGTGCACACGTTTGATTGCACCCGGTGCAAACCGGGTTTGTTTGCACCGGTGGAACCCGGCTTGCCATCACTGATCTTCTTAAATCAAGAGAAGAAAGAAAGAAATTTATAATTATAAATACTGTGATACTTTTGTTGTATTGTATTGTATAATAATGAATATTCCTTTACACATTTAGTAGAATTTTTCGATGAGACATGCAGAAAAAGTTAATTTATGGAAAAGCGCCCAAAAAATAACTATTCAGAGAAAATAGAAAAGAGGAGATTTTATAAGGGTGTGCACAAACTTAAAATGTAACAGATATTCGCGATTTTTTCCCCCGTCGCTACTATTGCGCCATCTACAATATCCTAAGGGGCAAAGTCAGCTGATTCTAATTGCATCAAAAATAATTTTAAATCTTAAAACATTAGGGTATGTCAGTGCACACCCTGTGCGCACGTCTATGATAAGAATGTGATCAGAATATGTATTATGAAAGAAATATTAGAATTGTGATAGTTTGAATTGTAAAATTGTAAAATATTCTATAATATAAATGTTATATTATGTAAATATATTTATCGGCGACGACCACGTAAAACAGCGATTATTATGTGTGTGTGCAGGCACATATAACTCACATTAACACCACTCGCGAATAATGGATCTTGACACACGTCAATAATAGGTCATTATTCCTCCAGAGGTTTATTTTATGTCAAGCAGAACGCTTCCCTGCATTCAATAATGAAATGTCAAACACGGACAGAATCTGAAACGTCATCTATTGAACTGATGCTGCGTTCGGATATACAATCTAAAACGTCATCTATTGAACTGAAGGTGCGTTCGGATATTCAGACAGAGTTGGAGTGTAGCTGAAGTAGTATTGGAGAGTATAAAGAATTGTCCATTCACCCTTTTTGGACTAGCCGAACGACTAAAGAGCGTTCAGAATGAAAAGAGTCAACAGAAAATAGCCGAACTTGGAATAACCGAACAACTAAAGAGCATTTACAGTGAAAAAGTCAATAAAAAATAACCGAACGCAGCTTGAAATATCTCATATATGACAGTCAAATATTGTCTGTCAAACAAACGTCACGCGATGCAATTCGTGTATGTGTAGTGTATGGCTCTTGTTGCGCGTGCGGTTCGTTTCGTGGTGTTGTTGTTTTGTGCTTAGATTCGTTTGGTTCGAAATGAATAAAGTCGAAGAAATCCACTGTGCGCTGCCAGAAATCAGACTGGCAACGGCATGTGCATCAGAAAATTTGCTGCCGCAAAAATCAATTAATTCAATGTTCGGTATCCTAAACTGGTTGCATTCTTGAAAAGAATTCCATGGTTCCATACCGCAGTATAAAAATTAAATTTTGTCCTCGCGGCTCGGGCCATTACTCCGCTCGGCTCGCTTCGCTTCGCCTCGCTACGTAAACTCGCCCTCGCGTATAATAGCCTCTATATCCGCTCATTCAATAATATGAACATGATTAATGTCCCGACATATACTTTTTCGATAGTTGTTCCATTTAACTGTCAGAATAAATGTCCGGACATTTTTTCAAATAAATGTCATTTTAGAACACGCCACGTTTAAGGCAACGCTCTCAACAACTGACTGTGGAGCAGAATGCCTAAGAGAATCAGAATGTGCGAAAGTCATAGTGTGGAGACTGGAGTGGAATTTTTACTCTCGCAGTTACAAACAGCTGTTTATGATGTTTTAATTTGCGACCTTGGCATAATCTAGTTCTGTCCAAAGAAGGTCCAAAGTTATCCCAAGGTTGCACATTTGAGCTCAATAATCCCACCACCGGATATTTACGAGATTGTCATGTCCATATATTTGAAGATGATTCTTGTCTGGAGATTTATTTTTTTGATATTTATTCCATCAACTGTCCGAATAAATCTCCGGACACTTTTGGACATTAATCATCAGACATTTTTTCATTTAAATGTCATTTTAAAACACGCCACGTTTAAGCCAACACTGTTAACATACTGTGGAGCAAAATGTACCTAAATGCCTAAGAGAAACAGAATACGCAAAAGTCTAGTGTGGAGACTGGAGTGGAATTTTTACTCCCCAGGCACTAGTGGCGGATTTACCATAAGACGAAGTAGGCGGCCGCCTGGTGCCCCAAAATCCCAATATTTTTGGATAAAAGATTGAAAATCTTGCTAAATCCGCCACTGCCAGGCACAATCAGCTGTTTTCGATATCTTAATTTGCGACCTTGGCATAACCTTGTCTGTCCAAAGAAAGGTCAAAAGTTGCACATTTGGGCTCAATAATCTCACCACTGGATATTTACGTACGAGATTGTCATGTCCATATATTTAAAGATCCAGATATTTATTTTTTCGATTATTATTCCATTTAAATGTCCGGACATTTTTGGACATTAAATATCAGATATTTTGTTCATATAAATATCATTTTCGAACACGCCACGTTTAAGACAACGCTGTCAACAACTGATTGTGGAGCAAAATGCCTAAGAGCAACAGAAACAGAATACGCAAAAGTCTAAGAGTGTGGAGACTGGAGTGGAATTTTACACCCAAGCACAATCAGCTGTCTTTGATGTTTTAATTTACGACCTTGGCATATCCTTGTACTGTCCAAGGTTATGCCAAGGTCGCACATGTAATTTCCATTTAAATGAAAAAGGACATTTTGATGGATCCAAAGTCCCATCCAGACCTTTAGAGATCGTTGTTTATTATTATAGCCAATTAGATTTATTTATTTTAAAGTTATTTCTCATACACTACCGTAAAAGCGATGCCATATGTGGTTTGGATTGGATGGCACTTTGACGTTTGACATCATTCCAAACTGGTCTATTAAAGAAGAGCTTTGTGGAAATATTCTGGCTAAAATCATTTATTTAAAAAATATGATACTTTTAGTAAAGAATAGCATTGTCTGTTCGTGATGACATTAAAAAAATTAAACTTGTCTTAATAAAAAATAAAACAAACAATAAATGCTTAACAGTTGCTTAACAATGATCGACTATTTTTCAATAATTAAAATTAATAATAATAATAATTAGATATATATGTATATATTTCTAGAGATGATTGATGTCCGAACATTTGTTTTAATTAGTGTCCGAATAAATGTCCGGACATTTTTGGACATTTTTTCAAATAAACGATATTTTAGGACACTTAAACGGACATTATTCTTTCACTTTTTTATAAAAATTCAAAATTGTAGAATGAAACATGATTGAAAGTTGAGACAATTCATAAACTCTGACACAAAAGGTCACAAACTCGCTAAAAATAAAACAATGTTTTATTTTTAAGGTTAATTTGCGACCTTGAGCTTTTGTGCTTGATTTTCCCCCACCACCGCTCATTTATGACAGTTCGTGTCCACATAAATGTCCCAAAGTCCAAAACGGAAACTTTCCATCGCTCATCTCTATATATTTTTAAGTATTATTAATTTATTATATTTATATCATTTTTTATTCATTTCACTGATAAATAATCCATTCATTACTACGCATCATCGCAGTTGATTTAATTTAATATTAAATATTCGTTTTGTCGTCCATAGAGTAGCCAAAAAATATTCTTGACTTGATCAGCTAGCTATAGCTACTAGAAATTTCGCGGGGCTCGTTGTATTTTTATTTTTTGATTTGCTTAATGGCATGATTGGATGGCTTTTCTTATTCTTGTATATAATTAGACTAGTACATAATCATGTTTAACTACATATAACTACAGTGATGGCACATGGCACAGAATTGTGGACATTTGTCAAAATGCCCCGCTTTCAGCGTAAAATACAAGTCGCAAATATTTCTTTATAATGAACTCCTCAACAACAAATAATGTATCAGAATATATATTATATAATAATAGTACATATCGTATCACATATGAGTTATTTCAACCAGATAAAGTTTAGGTTTGCGTATTTCATGTTCAATCTATTAATTGCAACAACGAGAGTATTAAATTTAAAAAATACTTTACAAAAGGCCAAATTGAAAAAATCTCTTTCGTTCTTTTAACATTTTGTTGTTAGTTTTTCTCATTCATAGGCTTACTATAGGCCAAACGTTCTGAATGTTGGCAATCTTTTTTTCTTTTAATTTAATAAAATCTGTACTATATAAATGCTGTTCTAGTAAATGCTAATTGTCAATAAAAATGCGTTAATCTATTTTATTATATCACTATGTTTCCCAAATCACCAAAAATAATTTTTTTTTGACTTTTTGTTTTGTTCCAGGTTCCCAGGAAAAATACTGCATACAAGAAGAAAACTTCAATAAAGTATATAACAATGTTGAATATTCCAACGATGCAAATAAACACGGTTTACACTGAGTGCAATCAGATTACCGCCATAACCTTAAAATTTAAAATTATTTAAATCTTATGCACCTAATTGGTGCACTCATCATTGCACCCGGTGCATTGGGTGCATAAAACTTTGCACTAGGTGTAAATGTCATTATTTTTTGTCTTTCTGGAACAGTAATGGAATAAATCACCATGTTTCCCAAATCACCAAAAATAATATTTTTTTTTGACTTTTTGTTTTGTTCCAATTTCCCAGGAAAAATACTGCATACAAGAAGAAAACTTCAATAAAGTATATAACAATTTGAATATTCCAACGATGCAAATAAACACGGTTTGCACCTGGTGCAATCAGATTCCTGCCATAACCTTAAAATTTAAAATTATTTAAATCTGACAAATCTTATGCACCTAATTGGTGCACTCATCATTGCACCCGGTGCATTTGGGTTCATAAAACTTTGCACACGGTGTAAATGTCATAATTTTTAGTCTTTCTGGAACAGTAGTGGAATAATTTTCAGTGTCCACTATAATCTCAACATCATTTTGAACATGATATACAATCCTTAGGTACAAAAGTGGTTTGAAATAAGTAATTATTTCTATCTAGTAATTTAGTGTAAAGTAGTATATGTAGGTATGCAATATTATAATTGTCTTTAGATTAGTTTAGTTTTATACACGAAGCAAGCTCTTTTAAACTGTATAATAAGTTAATGACCGCCTTAGCCTTATTACATTTTAACATTTAATATTGCTTGGAGACAATCAAGAAATCGAAAATAAATGCATGTCAGTTGTCACAGAATAATAACATCAATTTCAGCTCAGCTCACAAAGAATGAGACATAAGAAACAAGTTTGTAAATGCATCTCGACTTAACAATTTACAAACATTGCCATTGAATTTGTTGAGGTCGATTATCAAATTGGTTCATTTTTGAACCATATTAGCCGAAACATTAGGCAAAATATGAAAAGGCATAAATGTTTAAAAAAAAAAACGAGGCCTATAATGAAATTAGGTCGTATAACTTAAAAATGTTATTCAAATTGATTTAATTGTTTGCCAGATGCATTTACAAATTTATTGCAAATATCTTGAAAATGCTACAAAGTTGTTTGTTGCTAAATAATTAGTAATATTGAGGAGAAGTTGTTATTAACCAGTTCAACAAGCCTTAGTATTGTTTTACTTATATGCAGTGATAGCAAGCCGGTTTGCACCGGGTGCAAACAAACGTTTGCACCCTGAGAGTGCAATCAGATTCCAGCCATTACCTTAAAGTTTAAAATTATTTGATTCTGACGAATCTTATTGGCGAATAACACGCCAATGGTGCATTCATCATTGCACGCGGTACATTGGGTGCATAAAAGTTTGCACCCGGTGCAAATGCTATCACTGCTATTGTGTTTTAAGCTTGGTTTTTATCGTTTGTTGTTGTGACAATTCGCCCTTATGTATAGATTTATATTTCATTAATTTTATAATACATAGCTGCTTCTTGCTCAGCTTAAAATCGGAACTTGTTAATTTCTTGTTATTAAAAACAAAGCAGTATTTCAATTTTAACAGTTTTTTTTTTCACAATAATTTACACAATGTGTTTCAAGACTTCACCACAGGTTATATACTAACAGAAGCGACATTGAATTTCGACAGGCCTCGTTTGGTGAGAATTTAGACAGGCCTTGTTTGGTGACCTTCGGTTTGTCAACCATGTTGTGTGGAGGTTGGAATTTGCGGGAAATTTGAATTTACCTCACCATAGCAATAGCAGATTCAAATTTCCCGCAACTTCCAACATACACACAATATGGCTGACACGCCGAAATGAGCGAAGTGAAGCTTCTATTATTTTACTCTAGGTAATTTCAAAACCTATAGTTTGAATATTTAAAATTAATCGCACTGTTTAATCCAAAAACGAGGTTTTTTTATTACACTTTCTTCCTGTTACAAATGAAGTCCTAAAATCAAAAAAAATACGTATAAAGTAATTTCTCGAAACACATTGTATATTTTATAGGCAACTGTAAATTGCAGCGTTTGTTTCATCTTGCGTGAATGAATAATATAAAAAACAAAGTGCAATAATATTTTATCATATTTACATTGATACTTTGTAATTACTAATTTAGTAATTAATAAATTGTAATATTCTAAAACATTTACTTGATTCTGAACATTTGGTATTTGTAAATCTGCATTTTCTTTTTCATATAACATTGTTAAGTTTACTGTACAAGAAATTACCAGAAAGGTAAGAGTATTAATTTTTTATTATACTCGGCGTTTCACTTAAATAGTTGTCCTTGGAATACATTTTATTGAATTCTAAGTTATCCACAATGCACAATTTAATAACAATCGTAACACGATGATTGCATTTTGAATTTTTTTAACCCATCCAAACATAAAAACAATTTCTGAATTAATTCAACGAAGTGTGAAACATTAGTGAAACGCACTGTATAACTAACAAACGTAAATAATGATAAAATATTATTTTTTACCAATTTGAATAATATATCAATTAAAAATTAAACTACAACCAAAAAAATAAAATAATACCTAAATAATCTCATTTCATAATTTTTAACAATAATAAAATAAATTTTAATCTCTCAACAATTAATTTATAATTTGTAATGTAACGTACTTGAAAAATTGTATGTTTTTCTTTTATGCCGTTTTAACTCGACCAAACATATTTTGCTTGTAGAATATTCATTATTATAAGTCAACCTCATTATTTTAGGTTCATTCTTAATTTGACTACTTTGTACAATTGCAATTATTCGGTGAAATGCTGTGAAAAATTTTCATAAATTAAGCTCAATTCATTCTTTTTCCATTCACTTTTACCATTAGACGGAAATTGATAGCAAGATTAATTACTTTCTTCTTCCTCTTATAATCTAGTTATGTAGCGTTTTTCTAAACTTTGAAGATCGAATGAACTAACCGTTCAAGTTAATTTTACTGGTAACTTATGAACAGACGTCATTCTCATATCTTTTTTACTTGTGCTACTTTTTGTTACCACTTTAAACCGAAATATAAAATATACATGTATATAAAAATAGAAATTATTATCGCTACTATTTGCTATTCTTTCTGTAAGTTTGTGTTGAATCATTTTACTATTTTTCTTTTCAGTTTGTGTTTCAAATGAAAATTGTTGGCTAGCTATATTAAATATTTCAAAAATTAAATTTGAAATTACATCACATATTTGGAAGTCAGTTGTAGTTGTATACTAAGTATTATAAAGAAACAAAGAACATATTCATATAATAATTCGAAAGTGTTTAAAAGCTGTTCCAGTTCCATGTTTTATGGTTTTATCAATTTTATGATCTCAGTTTTTGATTAAACACTGAAAATAAATTTAACATGAAAATTTGTAATTATAAATCAAATATTTGCACAATGCAACATTTTTGCACGTTTATCGTAAAATATCCCCTCAGATGAGAAAACCATAAACATGTAAAGCTACTGACACTAGTTGTTATTTTATAGCAACCAGGCAAAAATTCTTTGTCTTTTTTCGTTTCTTAATAACCTTAATATTTTATTGTGTATTGTGTATATTTAGTGATTTGTGTTTTCCCTTCGTTTCTAATTCTTTAGAATGCAGTTACACTTTCCTTACTGTTCTAAATACAACACTTGCAAAAGAAAACAAAATTTTTTAATTTAACTTTAAGTGGTTATATGTAGTTGCATTGTTATTTTCACTTACGAATTCGTACACTAGAGAAGAGAAGAGTGAGAAGTAGTAATCGTACGTGAAAAACTTTATAGTATAGCTATAGACTATAGACTATACTATAGAATAGAGAGAAACGTTTTTTTTTCTTGTTGAACGTGAGTATTAATAAGCGGTATTTTGTATTTTACAAACGACAATTTACTTATCCTCGGAACCGTTCAAGCTGCCGCAAGGTTCACCAGTGGACATGCTACGTTGAGCGATTGGACTTCGTCCACCACTGCTACTACCACTGCTAAGTGCCATTCGTTGCATTTGACGAATAACCGTTGTTGCGTGATATGCTTGCTAAAAATGCAAATTGTTTTATTACTTACAGTTGGAATCATAGAGATAGAAGTCTCTAGATAGAGAGGACTCCAAATCGCTATATTTGGTCGCACCTAAAAGGCATGAAATTTGAAATAGACTACAGTGCGTGTACTTTGGGTAGTCTACATTTTATGGTTTTAGTTTATGGTGCGAGCAAATATGGCTGACCACTGGCATCACATTCCCTCTAAGAATATTATAACTCTATGGTTGGAATACATTCTGGACAACAAAACCAAGAAAAACAAACAAACCTTCCAGCGAGATTTCGCGAAATTCTTCTTAAGTTGTTCGGAAACAGTTCCGTGAATATTTTTGCTACTGGCAGCATTACCAGATATCCTAAAAAGAAAAAAAAATTCAAGTACAATTAACAAGTAAAAATAAACTAATTAAATTACCATGGATGTCCTAATGCTTGACGACAACTAAATCGTTTTTCTACATTCACACACATTAGATTTCTAATAAAATCCTTTGCCGAATCGCTGATTTCGTCCCAATAAGGTGCATCGAATTCGAATTCGCCTTTGAGGATCTGTGCGAATAGATTCGCATCGTTTTCGTCATAGAAAGGTGGATAACCGCACAGCAAAATGTACGATATGACACCTATACTCCAAACATCCACAGCTTTGCCGTAAGGTTTTTGAGCAAGCACTTCAGGCGCCACATAGCCAGGCGTTCCGCAGGCCGTTGCCATAATTCCGGAATCTTCCATTTTCGAGAGGCCAAAATCACTTATCATTATTTTGCTATCCTCATCCGGGCTATAGTATAAGAGATTCTCAGGTTTCAAGTCGCGGTGAACAACTCCTTGTTCATGCATGTAATCTACAGCTTCCAATACTTGTCGCATCAAATCAGCTGCATCTTTTTCCGTGTATGAACCCTTTTCAACTATTCTATCAAAGAGCTCTCCACCAGTTACCCTATTTTAAAAACACAAAACGATAAAACAATTATTATTCATTTTATTCCGTAAGTTTTGGTTTGGTTTGGTGAAAACAATGCTTGAATTTAAAAAATAATGTCTAGAAATATAATTTACTGTGTTTTGTTGGTTGAAATGCATAATGACATTTTAAATTCTATTAATTAAATACTCACAATTCCATTATTAAGTAAACCTTAGATTTATCCTCGAATGTTTCCAACAATTGCACAATATTCGGATGTTTAAGTCTAAAAATATTGTTAATACAGTTAAATATAAATCGTCAGATTATCTGATTCAAAGAAAAATCCATACACACCTCCTAAGCACTTTAATTTCATTTTCCAGTGAATCTTCCTTACCCTTGAGGGCTTTCTTATCAATGATCTTCACAGCATACATACTCCGAGGTCTTTCCTTGCTTTCGACTAGTCTGACTACGGAAAAAGCACCACTAAAACAGGAAAATAAAAATAAATAAAATGAAATTATGTTGTGTAGTGATAACATACGTTCCCAACATTTCCTTCAAGTAATATTTGTCCTCCACAGAGGGCTGCTTGTCAGCATCCTTACTGTCCTTCTTAGACTTCTTCTCCGAATCCTTTTTGCCAAACAATGGCATTTTGGTTAAATGTACGAAACTGGTAACAGAATAAATAAGATATGAGACAGAACAGGAGAGAAGAGCACTACTGTGAGAGCATTCAGTCGACGTCGACGTAAATATTTTGCAATGTTTTCGACTTCGACGACATCACCACATCCCAACTTGCCAACCGAACCGAACCGTTTGGTTCCTACGTGTTCTACTGCTAACAAATGATTAAATGAATACGTTTACTGATCAGTGATCAACCCAACGACGTAATGTTTTACGAGAACGAGAGAAAGAACGGCACTACGAACCACGAACACTGTACTGAACAGCTCAACAGCCAACAAAACAGCAGGCCAGCAGGCGCACGACAGCAATCAGCAGTAGTTCGACAAATAAAGTAGGAAGTGTCTAATCACCGGGGCGCCCCGTCATTTACGCTCGTAAAACTTAATCGTCGGGGCATTCATGCGCACGCGCATAACCTATTCGACGGGGCATTCATGCGCACGCGCATAACCTATTCGGCGGGCATGCATGCATTTGGAGGCACCGCAATTTACATTAAATACATTTTAAGTGACAGTCTAAGCTATGTCCCTATTCAATATTTTTTACATAATGTTTTGTGTTATGTTTTGTTATTTGAGGGTAGAACTACGGCGGATCCTATAGCATCGGCCTCCCGTCCAAAAAATTAAACGCTCCCGACGTTGCTGCACTTCAATGATCGAGCGACAAACGGTTTATTCTAGGTGCTATGGGCGTTACTTCCTTGACCGGAGGTTACCAGATGCGCGTGCGCATGAATGCCCCGACGATTAGTTTTACGAGCGTAAATGACGGGGCGCCCCGGTGATTAGACACTTCCATAAAAGTAAGTACTCGAAGTACTCGTTTAGTCGTAGTACTTCGTGTTCGTGTCGCACTGATCGCTATAAATGTGAAATGAAGAACGAGACGCAGTATGCAGTACAGTACGAACGAAATAGCAAATTCGAACGATCGAGATAGCAATACCAAGGCTAAATTAAATACTAACAGCTCTGAGACAGTGTGAGACGATAATAAAAAGCGAGAGAAGCAGAGCTTGTGCGTTCGTTTGTCCATCGGAACGACCGACTAAAGGCACCGACACACGCTCATGGTGCTTCCCGACGAACGCGTAAAAACACGCGCTTAAAAATGTACGCTTCCCAATGCAACGCGTGTTGCGTTAAACCAACTTTGGCGTATTACGCGTCCGTACAAATATGAAGAACTCGTGTTGGTTACATTGTGTCACATGACCTCCACGCGTCTCTTACACGTTCGTCGGGAAGCTCCATCAGACCTAACTGAAGTGCAGTCTTAAGTGTGTTTCACATTGTCACATTTCCATCATCATCCCTGAAACTAATAGCGGTTTCCATTTATTACACTGGTGTACACTAGTGTGCACTTTCCTTGCACTGGCTTGATTCATTTATAAATCAGTGGAGCGACAGTGTATCCGCCAGTGAGCCGCTCCTCGTTTTTCATTTAACACAGTGTGTACAATCAGTGCCGCTTCATTGCATGAATATGTCTAGTGCAGGTTCGTGCGTTTTAAGTTCATAATATTTACTATTTACATATTAATTGCTGGTAGAAAAGGCTGCAGCATAAATTAACGGCGTGTTCCATTTATTCTGCACTACACTTACACTACACTTGCGCTTGTCAAACAGCTGATCTGCACTCACAGCTTCCAGTGTAACACTAGTGTAATAAATAGAAAACGCTATAAACAAGATGTTCTTCAGTTCCTTCAAGGCCATATTTCTATCATTTTTTTTTAATTTGTCACCAATGATTGAATGACAAAGTCCGAAACAAAGCCCACCACGCTTGTGTTTCTAATGCTTTTATGTGTGTTTGTTTGTTAGCCATGTAGCGCATGCGCAGATTCGTACTTGAATGGAATCTTGAACGAAAAATAGGATGGGATCTATGATGAAAATATGACCTTGAACAAATGGAACATGCTCTTGTTCTGCTTGAGCCTTGAGGGCTAGAAAAATGACATGATGAAAAAGTGACAATGTGAAACAGCCTTTAGTTTGCGCCGACAAGCCGAAGCGTGTCGGTGCAGAAGAGATATTTTTTAGTCAAAACCGCACGAATGTGGACTGCATGCTTTTGACTTAAGTTAAGATTGAACGTATGTAAGGGCTCTAAGAACTCTCTGGTGTAAACGCTACAGTTTAGAGGGCGCGACCGATACTAAACTCCTATTAAGAAAGCCAATCAACGAATTAACAGACGAATGGACTAATCAGTAATCAATCAGAACTCAATAATTTAAAATTACTCATATTCATAATATTAATATCAATGAGTAATGATTTATATAATTAAGTACTTACTTGTTATTCGATCAATTTGCGTATTTTGCGGGCATAATTGCAATATCGCGTTCTAACTATCTTAAATTTTCAAAAGGAAATATCTCTAGAGTTATAATTTCGCACACGCTTAGTAAACGCCGACTGAATTTAGTGGAATAGGGAATAAAATAAATGTAATATTTATGAATTTAATTTCTCAAACTGAAATGTAAACAAACGTTCATTCGCGAATCGCGACTTGCGACCAATCAATAAACCGCTTTTTATTTATCGCTCTACTCGTTTTTTTTTACATTATTACGAATTCTTTTCTGAATTACCTGCGAATATTACTAAATATAATAAATATGTAATAGACACGCATGTAGGTACTGTAGAAACTAATCAGTGTAACTGAAGGTTAAGCAAATGTTAAAGTTAGAAAACAGTAAAAATATAGTCAAAAGTCAAATGTGAAATGATTAAATTAGTTAATTTGGAGAATGACAAACCACTTTTGTTATTAGCAGTATGATTAGAGATAGATAAATATAAATACTGCGCATTTTTTTAACATCATGCAACATAAATTGTATAACTAATTTTGATTTTGTTCTACGGCTTAGGACAATCAGCAAACAGACAAATAGACAAATCGCACTTACAAACGATTAAAAATCGACTTTTTATATTTATTCGGTATTTGGGAACAGTAAAAAGTGTAAATTTGAATCTATCATTATAATATTTATAGGCAGTAAAATTATTGCTAGCGGGACCTTTTATTAAGTGATTTTTTCTACACCTATTTAGTTATATATAGTCATTATTAGCATTTTTGAGTGATTAATGGTTCCTATAATTCACTACTGTGAGTTATGGATTTTCATTACTCACTACCGTGAGTTATGGATTTTCAGAAATCACTGCAATTAAATAACATTGATCGCGTATTAAAGTTCAACAAGATTTAACGAATGTGAAGTGACCGATCCAACTTATCTATATGATCCAAAATCTCCAAAGAACCCGAAGAATTCCGACCAAAGCTCGATGTGAATCGCCCGCCATATTGTTTCACTTGTCAGTTAGTGCTCGTTCGTTGCTTCATCGAGAAATCCCAATTTGTATTTTGTGTTAAAAATAGTGCAAGGTGTAGAAAAATCATAGTATTATATTCGCGATTATGGCCATTGCTCACTCAGATGAATTGCGCCACTCGCTTGCGGCTCAAACATCATCTTCGTGAGCAATGGCTGTCATAATCGCTCATATAATAATATACTATTATTTTAGATTCTCCGTGGTATCAGTAGGTGTGGTAAGATGGGTTGAATGTACAGTGACTGAACCAAGTTATTTCAAATTACAAACGGAACATTGTCCGATTCACTTAGCTCTACTTGATGAAATAGTAACATGCCACCCATTGTTGCATCCACAAATATTAGATCTGTTGATTCGTCTCTTTGAATCGAAGCAAGACGAATTAGAAATTTTAGTACAATTGGAAATGCGTAAAATGGTTCTGGATCGAATGGTGCACCTCTTATGTTGTGGGTGTGTCGTGCCCGTTGTTAAATACATCAAACAATGCTGGCAGAAAGGAGATACAGACATATCACTTATTCGATACTTCGTAATCGAGGTATTTCACATTTACATTTATTTTTATTGTAAGAACGTAAAACAGTAAGTCTTATATGTATTAATAGGTTTTGGAAGCAATTGGTTCGCCGTATAGCCCGGAATTTGTGAATCTATTCATGCCTATGGTAGAAAACGACGAAATTACTGGTACGATGAGAGGAGATGGTGAAAATGATCCTGTATCTGAATTTATTGGTAATTATTTGATTTATCTTTATTTAAATTTTTAACTCGACAATTTTTCATTTCTTTCAGTGTACTGCAAAGCCAATTACACTACTGTAAGTTAACAAGTAAACGACAAAAGAAGCAGTTGCTATTGTTGATACCAAAATATTTTATTAGATTGCCCATATATTGAAAATATAAAAATAATTCAAATCCTTTAATAAATTCCTACTGGTGGTGGATTTCCGAAAACGTGATCCCAAGATATAGGAAACTTAACAGTTTCATTTCCAAAAGTATTTATCAATTTGCGCAGTACCATTAACAGGCGAATAGCATCGGGTCGATTATCACCTTCGGAAGTATACTTTGCCAATAACGTTGTATGAATGTTATCGCCGAGACACAATTTGTATAATTTCAATGCAAATCCAGTCGCGCTTTGTAACTCAGTTTCATTGCCTTTTAAAATATTATTCTCCAATAGTATTTCATCAGATATTACATTAGTTAGGCACAGGAAATTACTAGCTTTGACATCATGCATTTCTTGTGCAAATGTTGAAGTTAAAATTACCACCGTTTTAATTTTAAGTTCATTGATACCTTTTACCAAGATTTTAAAAAATGCTTCAGCATAACGATGTTCAATGCTGGACCTCAGTTGAAACACAGCCACCTTAATTTCTTCATTTGTGTACAGCTCACAGGCAGTTGTTACATCTGTTGATTTCGTTATGAACGGGTCGCCACCAACTGAAGGAATGATTGCAGGATGCCAAATAATTCCTGTTCGTATAAAGTTGTATGTTGATATTATAATATCTACCGTTAATTGGGGCACATTCCCAACCGATACGCTTGGAATTATTAATGTGTAATCAGTTAAATCGACTTGTTTAAGAAATTTTATTAAATCGGACATTTTGAGAGGTTAACTGGAGTTTCATCAAAACAATGAGAATGCGCTCGGCGCTCGTACGGCGGCAATGCTGAGCACTGGGCGGTCACTTAGAGGCGCTTTCGATTTGCTAGTAAAATGTTCTGAGCAGATTAAAAAAAAATTTTTTCCAGCAGCTAGGCGGCTAATATTTCACCCAGACACAGTTTAACAATCGTAGAATAACTCTTATGAATTTCATTTAGATTGGAGAAAAAAAAATTTTTTTTTTAAATTTTTTCAACAGGGGGGCTGTTGAAAAAAATTTTGTGAAAAACAATTTTGCAACCCAGCATAGTTTAACAATCGTAGAATAGCTCCTATGAATTTCATTTAGATTGGAGAAATAAATTATTATTTACAAAAAAAAAATTTCAACAGGAGGGGCTGTTGAAAAAAAATTTTTGAAAATAAATTTAGCAACCCATTACTTGAAAAATATTTATGCTAGGCGGCTAATATTTCACCCAGACATAGTTTAACAACGTTCCGAAGTATTCCGAACCTTTACTCAACAAACAAATCGAATTAACTTTCAACAACCATGTCCCGTGACATGAAAAATTAAATTTTTTACTGAGAACTTGATTAATGGCAATGCAGAACGCACAGAATCCAAAGGCAAGACCAAAAAAAATTAGGCTTCCGTAATTGTACCCTTATACTTTTGGCTTCAGTAGTTCTACCCGTGAGGGTATTTTTCCTTCTTAGGGGCCACTTTCACAAGTAGCAACACTCAACTGCTACTCAAAAGGATTTAACGTAGTGGTGTTGGTGTACATCAAATTGCGCGCATGCGCTTTTTAAGTTATGTACCAAGGTATTTAGACAATCATAAATGAAATAGCGCTTTAAGCGCTTGCGCTTACACCCACCCACCACGCATTATTCTTTTTTCTTTCCGACCAAACCGAAGGTATATGATAGGAAAGATAATTATGTTCTCGGTCAAAATATCGCAGATGGGTTTTTGACGGATCTCCACGAATCACGCTTCTCTGTTGGTCTCTGTCTGTCGAGCAAGATTCCGGGTAAACCAAGCAACGGATCGGGATAAAATTTGGTACGTTGATGGATATCCGTACCGCAGTACGCCAGGTGACCGCAGTCACCTGGCGAATAGATGAACAAAATCGCCAAAATCGGGCACTAGGGCAAATAACGTAAATGGCAAAACAAAAATTTGCCAATCACGGCCAAACAAAAAATACGTTCTTATAGGGAGTTGAAATCTTTCCATTTTAACACCTATAACTTTTTCTCGTGCGATGGATAGTTTGTGAGATATTAATTCCTAAATTGTCAAATTTTGTGTATTCTTTTGAACTAAATTCCTGACAAACCGCGCTATACATAGGGATGAAATTTGGTACTTGAATAGATGTCTGCCTAGTGAGAACCTGAAGTAAAAATAAATGAAATCGGTCGGTAAAGAAGAGCACTTTACTAGGTTGTCAAAATATACATTTGCTTATAAGTGGCAACATATTGCATATAGGTAAAAATAAAAATATATTCTTATAGCCCTGCCAATTATCTACATTTTAGTTCCTATAATATTTTTTCGTAGGCAGCATAGTTTGGGAGATATTAATTCCTAAATTTTAAAAACTCAAAACAATGAACTGCAAGAATCTAATGTGCTATAATTACGTATTAACACACAATACCGATACACAGTGTAGCTATATGGTATCGGAAAGTTGTGCGGTGTCCCGCACCGTATTTTTTGCTTTTGCCTAGATGCAATAATTAGCCTCTTATGTGCAAATTTATATTTTGACATTCAAGTAAAGTGCCCTTCTTTATCAACCGATTTTGTTCAATTTCGAACAGTGTCGTCCCATTATGGCACTCAAACCGTATACCAAGTTTAATCTGGACAACTTGCTCGGTTCGGCTGGAATTTTGTTCACAGCACAAATTTGACATTTTTGGAATTAATTTCTCACAAACTATGCATCGTACGAGAAAATGTTAAAGGAACAAAAATGTAGAGAATTCCCAGGGCTACAAAAATGTATTTTTTTTATTTTTACTTTTCTACAATAGGTATGTATGTGTTTTGACATCCTAGTACAGCGCCCTTCTTTAACGACCGATTTTTCTCAGTTTTACACCAGTTCGGGAGACGGCAGCTCCGAAGCCGTGTACCAAGTTTCATTCCGATTACTTGCTTGGTTTGGCCGGAATCGTGGTCACAGACATACATCCATCCATACATACATACATCCATACACACTCACGGACATCAGCCCAAAAACCACTTTTTCGGATTCAGGGGAGCGAGATTCGTGGAGATGCGTCGAAATCCCGACTTCGACCAAACGGGGTGAATCCAATACTTTCCTATACTATACGGTATAGACTATATGACTTTTTAGACTATATGACTTTTTACTTTCCGGCCACATACCGAAGGTATGTAGGTATAGGAAAGTAAGGTGATCAAGAAAAAAATTAAAGTCTTATTTTTCCCTGATTCGTGGAGATCTGTTGACCCCAGGTCAA
>JARJEB010026415.1:0-27995 GCA_030264535.1 Liometoxenus newtonarum
GAAGTGGAAAGAAGATTGTGGCATTGGAAGAGCAAAAACACGCAAAGCTGCATAAACCAGATTTAGCAGGAGTAGGGGTCTTGGGGGAAGTTGGTTGTTCTGCCACCTTCCCTAAAAGCTAGAATAATGTATGCATTTCCTATAAATAACCAAAAATAAGGCAAACGAATTATAATTCGACATGAATACATCACAATGCTGATTATTTCTAATGTATTTGCAACAATTTCATCAATAACATCAAAACCAGATATGTAAAAACATCGAAAACATTTCTTTAATCTTCTGTTTGCACGGTCTCTCGAGACGGTGCAAAAAGTATCCACCGGAATGAGTATTCCGTAGCAAAAAAAAACGGTCATTCCGTCTTCCAGAAGCAGGCGGACGGGACCAAAAAAACGTGCCCATTACCCATTATGTCATTATTCATGAACCGAGAGCACAGCTGAGAGTCATATATTTAAATCGTATGGATTATTTCATAAGTTAAAATCTTATGTCAATCATAAACCGTCCTTAATTTGTTACCTATAAACATTTTTACTTTCGCACTTTCGTAGTTAAAAACTATAATAAAGCGACCACTTGCATTATCTTTAATGGTTTTATTATACATATTCCAAAAGTTAATGAAAAGTAAAGATTTAAAAGTCAACTTTGGAAATTATATTATTACGAAAAACACATTTAGCATTATTAAAACTTTAATACAATCGTAAATAAATAGCTTTTCTTTTGTGGTTAGTACAAATCTTCACACGTTCCTCCGTAAATTGTGTTAATTATCTTCTCTTAATTTCGACTTACTACTACTCGTCTTACTACTGGCTGCTTTCGATATATCATATTAAACTACTCGGAGTAGTTCCAAGTGAAATAGATCGAAAGAAGGTGTTATAGATATTGAGTAGCTTGTGGAGAAGATGATCAGATCAAAGGTATATTAGTGAAAAGAGGAAATCACTCGGTGACATTGCATCACATCGTTATCACTCGCGTTAACACGATATAAGTGAGACCTGAAGCAAAAACCAAGCAGAAACATCTTCCTTCATTTTCTTTTTATCTTATCTTATCTTATCTCATTGTACAATCATAACAATACAATACAAGCAAGGAATCTATTTGATAGTGTCAGTCTTCCTAGTGTGCTCGTTGTACATATTCATTGATACAACAATTTTTCCATCTCCATCAGTGAGTGAAACCGTGTCGTTAAGTGTTCATACGCGTAATATTTACATTTCTACGTCATCGGTACGGTACTCGAATATTTTTGCTGCAAGTTAACAAGTTAATTTGATTTAAAACAACTTTCTGTTTGGTGGACGATCGAATGTTTTAATATTGTTAATGTGCAAATATAATTATGAGTTGGAAATACGAGGTGACATCACATTTTCATCATAAAATACAAATAGGTAACAAACTAACAAATTATAAAGTTGAAAATTGAAAACTAATAAGAAATTTAATTGAAATATAAAATAATTGATTTAATTTGTATTTTTATTATTATTATAGGAATTCAACATGCTGTGGGTGGATTAGCATCGAAACCTGAACGTGATTTATTAATGCAGGATTTTATGACTGTGGAAACGACGAATTTTCCAACGGACGGCTCAAATCACACGCCCGCTCATCATTATTCCGAGTTTAAGTTTAAGAATTACGCGCCGATCGCATTTAGATATTTTCGTGATTTGTTTGGTATTCAACCGGATGATTTTTTGGTAATGCATCGATTTTCATGTTATTTTGTTTTTTTGTTCTTTTACTTTATGCAATTAAATGTTTTAGATGTCAATGTGTAGTTCCCCGTTGAGAGCATTATCGAATCCAGGTGCTAGTGGGTCAATATTCTACTTAACAGACGACGATGAGTTCATTGTAAAGACAGTACAACACAAAGAAGGCGAATTTTTACAAAAATTATTAGCTGGTAAGTGATAAGTTTCTTAGAGGTCCTACACACGCTCAGACTTAACTTAAGTCAAAACTGTGCAGTCCAAATTCGTGCGATTTTGGTTTGGTTTGGTTTGGTTTGGTTTGGTTTGGTTTGGTTTGGACTGAACTCCTCCAAACTACACAGGTTTTGATTCAGTTGACCTACACACGCTTAGAACTTAACTTAAGGCAAAACAGTGCGGTTTTGACCAAAAATATCAGGCGATTCCAGAAGTAGCACAGTCCGTGCACACTCCGACTTGTCTGCGCAATCAAGTATTGCACAGTTTTGCCTTGAGTTAAGTCTGAGCATGTGTAGGAACCTTTACGTAACTATTACATGATAATATTTTTAAATTCGTTTCTTAGAGGCCCTACACACACTCAGACTTCATTTAAGTTAAAACCGTACAGCACAGTCCGTGCCGGAAGCATGCACCTTACACGGTCCGACTTATCTGCCCAAACTCTGGCTGCACAGTTTTGCCTTGAGTTAAGTCTGAGCATGTGTAGGTGCCTTTACGTAACCTTTACATGAAAATATTTTGTTGACAGGTTATTATATGAATTTGAATCAGAATCCTAGGACGTTGTTGCCAAAATTTTTTGGATTATATTGTTATCAGTGTAATAGTAAAAATGTTAGGTTAGTTGTAATGAATAACCTATTGCCCAGTTTCGTAACGTTACACATGAAGTACGATCTGAAGGGTAGCACGTATAAACGCAAAGCGTCGAAAGCCGAACGCCAAAAACGATCGCCGACATATAAGGATTTAGATTTTATGGAACATCATCCGGAAGGAATACTCATGGAAGCCGACACGTATTCGGCACTCGTCAAAACGATACAGCGTGATTGTCGCGTGCTCGAAAGCTTCAAAATTATGGACTACAGTCTTTTGGTGGGCGTACATAATTTGGATCAAGCACAACGTGAAAAAGCCGTATGTATCAACTCAGTGATGGCAAAACCGTGCACCGGGTGCAATCAGATTCCCGCCATAACCTTAAAATTTAAATATATGTGAATCTTATTTATGAATCATATTAGCGAATAACATGCCATCCAACTTTTGCACTTTGGCTGCATAAACGTTTGCACCCGATGCAAATGCCATCACCACTCTTTATTATTTATTTTTACAAAACATCACGAATGTGTTCTGTTTTTTTTTCTTTGGAAATGTAGGTTAGGAAATCTCAAGAAAACCTTGATGAAGTACCGGAAGAAGATGGAGAAGGTGATGCCAATACGACAATGTTGAATAATGAACGTGAACGCGAGCGGGAAGATCGTATCGGTGCCGCGGCGGCTTTGAATCGAAGTCGTTCGATTAACAGGCAGCGGCTCGTCGCCCATTCCACCGCAATGGAAAGTATTCAGGCCGAATCGGAACCCATCGACGAGGAAGATGACGTGCCGTAAGTGTATTCCTCGTTTACTTGTTATTTATACTAGTTGCGCTTTACTTGTGTTACAATCTATTATTTACTCGCCACCTATCTATTGTCTATCCATCCATCTACCCATCATCCCGTTCTCATGAAATAGTTCGATTACATCTAAACGGTTAGAGATATAGACAAAAAATGAAAATAACATGTGCCCTTAATTTTACGAGCTGCATCTCGTAATTATATTTTCCAATATACAGGGTGCTGACATCAACTTTGTTTTTTTAAAATAGCAAAGAAAGCCCGTTTCCTCCTCTAAAAGTCTGAGAAAACCTCAACTTGCTAACTTTTACCGTCTCTGAGTAATGCGTCTCTCGCAAGTGACATTTCTGGAATAAAAGTTAAGATGGAGGGCTAACGGTATCAAACGATTCCAAATTTTATGCAGAATTCAAAAATGGAGAGAAAGTTAGGGCTGTTATTTAAAAAAAAACAGCGTTGATGCCAGTAGCGCTTTTATGGGACATCCTGTATAGTGTAAAATATTTTTACGAGATGCAGCGCGAAAAATTAAGGGCATATGTTATTTTCATTTTTTGTCTATCTCTAAACCTATGTTATGTCAATCATGAACCATGCATAACCATTTAGAAGTAATCGAACTATTTCATGAGAATGGGACACCCTGTAAATTCTATCTATTCATTTTGCTACGACTCACTTTTTTTATTTCTGTACTTCAGTATTCTTCGTCTACTTCTAGTTTACTCTACTGTAACTAATAACATGTCTTGTTATAATTATCATTTAAAAAAAAAATAGCCACTAATTATTTTCATTAATCATTGGCGAATTACAGTTTGCAAATTTTCTCTCTTCAATTTCAAACATGTGTAATGTTTGTTATTTTTGTCTCATTCTGTTTTCTGAATTTTAATTTTAAATTTATCAGTCTGTGGAACACAGGACGAGAACTACCTTTCATGACAGGTCTTAACAGGTATTATAACAGCAAGATTGATAACTACATACGTGTGTTTTTTCTGTTGCTCTGTGCTGTTGATGTTGCACAAAATTAAATGAGAACAGTTAGGGCCCATTTTATTAATCACAAAATTACAAGAAACATAACCTACACTTAGACGACTATCCTCCACAACAATCATTAAAACGCAAAGGCAAAAAGCATCCAATTTTTAATTTAATAAGCTCAAGCAAGTTAACAATAGTACATTGTGGACATGCAAACATGTAAATTGTAAAGATTGTAACGGTTATTGTCCAATGTGTTTGAACGTTTTAATTTATTTTAATTTATTACGATAATATTTGCATAATATTTCTTTGTAGTCCCGGCGGAATACCCGCCAGAAATGCCAAAGGTGAACGTCTTTTGCTCTATGTTGGTATCATCGACATTCTTCAAAGTTATAGGTTAAGAAAAAAGTTGGAACATTCGTGGAAATCGTTAATTCATGATGGGGTATGTTTATTTTATTAAAATTTTTATCGTCATGTCGATTCTGTCGACTGGTTGACGTTTTCAGTGATGGCAAGCCGGTTTGCACCGATGCAAATACGATTTCCCCCCGTTTGCACCGGGTGCAATCAAACGTTTGCACGCCATAACCTTAAAATTCAAAATTATTTGACACCAACGATTTCACTGAATGCACCCAAATGATGCATTGGTGCATTCATTTTTGGTGTATAAACGTTTGCATCCGGTGCAAATGCCATCAATGAAGCAAAACAATATATTAATTACTTGTTTTTTTTTGTCTGATGAATTTTAGGACACAGTTTCAGTGCATAGGCCAAGTTTTTATGCTAATCGGTTTCAGAATTTTATGGCTGAAAAGGTGTTTAAGAAAATTCCTTCACGTAAGTATTTATATTATTATCATATTTAGTAGCGAGGCGCGTATTCTAAATATCAAAATAATCAAATTTGGAAATTATTTCCATGAAAATGTAATTTTCGGTGTTTGGTGGATTTCCATAAAGTTTGAATGTTTTCTTTGGGAAACTAAGATGGGAAAGTTTGATAACATATGATTTCCTGTTGTGTACGTGTTCAATCCCGTTCAACCCTTTGTATTTAGTGATACACAAGTTTATCACGTATTGAAAATGTTGGGAAAATCTGGAATATTTCAGTCGGTTCAGATAGAATATAAATTTTCATCCGGCCATTACCTCAATGTACAAGTTCATTTGCATTGTTTTCGAATTCCGGCGAACTGAACTCGCTCCATCGTAATACATTCATAATAATCATAACGGGGCTCTTTCCATTTTATTATCAAATTACCCGTAACTGGTGTTTTTAATATACCTATTATTTTTACAGAGTGCAACTATTTATATATTATATTTTCTGCTATACACAGTGGTTGAGCAATTATTCGTCAGCGAATAACATCCAAACCGTTTAAGTTTTAAATAGAACAAAAAAGCTTCATGTAAAACATTTCGTGTGATGTCGTTACATCCTCTGTCTAGGAAGTGCAAGAGGGATTTACGGAAACTAAACTCGATTCACATTCGAGTCAATCCATGGGTGCCTCACGAGAACAATACTATTCTGTGAGAATCGCAAAATAGTTTTGGTATCCGTAAACTCCTTAAGACTTCGAAAATAGCAGCTAACTCCATCTTATAGAACACAAGAGAAGCTTTCACGTGAGACTTGTTTCTATCGTAAACGGTTTAGTGGGGTGTGATTGCTTAACCATCCTGTATGTTCGAAAAAAAAAGGATATGCCTAAATTAAAGCAATTGAATCGTCAATTCTTGAATTAATTAATAATTAAGTAATAGATAAAAATATTTCCACCCTGTCGAAATGAATTGTTAGTAGTTAATGTAAAATACTTACCCCCCGTATTTATAAATATGTTTTATGCCGCCATGCGATTCCATTCAGTTGGATGTTGTCTGGCTCTACTCTTCGTATTCTTTTGATAAATGTGTGTGTGTTTCAATGCTTCATGTAGTGGATTTGCCCGAAGTTAAAGGCAACCATCGCAAATTCCGCACATTGGTAACGAGCTACATAGGTAACGTCCCCCATTATTAAATCTTTAGATTTTTCCGTTTTCAGTCTTGTTATTTGTGATGATATAAACGTTTATGTATGCTTCCGTTCCGTTTGCTTTTGCTTTGTGTCTCATTTTGCCTTTGATTGAATTGAATGCACAATAAACTAATATTGTCAATCAGTGATGGCAAGCCAGTTTGCACCTTATTTGCATCCTGAGCGTCCAATCAGATTCCTGCCATAACCTTAAAATTATTTCAAGCTAACGAATCTTATTGGCGAAATACACGCCATCCAACAATTGGTGCATTCATCATTACACCCGGCGCATTGGGTGAATAAACGATTGCACCCGGTGTATTAGGTGTATAAACGATTGCACCCGGTGCATTGGGTGTATAAACTATTCCACCAGGTGCAAATACCATCTCTGTTTTCAATATACACATTGCACTGAATGCACTAAATTGGTGTGCATTCATCATTACACCCGGTGCATTTGGGTGTATAAACAATTGCACCCGGTGCATAGATGTATAAAAGTTTGCACCAGGTTCAAATGCCATCACTGTTTTCAATATACACATTGCACTGAATGCACGCAATTGGTGTGCATTGGTGCATTCATCATTACACCCGGTGCATTTGGGTGTATAAATGATTGCACCCGGTGCATTTGATGTATAAACGATTGCACCCGGTGCATTAGGTGTATAAAGAGTGCACCAGGTGCAAATGCCATCACTGATTTCAATATACACCTTTACATCAATAACATACATTGAATCCATGATAGATTTACATGTAACAGTAGGCAGTAAAATTTTAATGTTTACCATGCTCAGTCTGTAATTAACACAATTAATACAACAATACAATCATAAGAGAATTGATCATCAGGTAATGTACTTGTACAACGTTGATAATTATGATTATGAACATTTTATGTTTACATGACAGCTACTTATACAATATACTGATACTGATAAGTGATAGTGATACAAAATGTTCAATGTTGGAATAATTTTATTAATTTTTGCTTCGTATTTTTTTGTTTCCTTGATTTTGCAGTCTTTAATTTTCCGAAAAGACGAATTAATTTTTGATTCTAATCTAACAATTATTTTCGTTGTCTTTTTTAGACGTTCAGTGGCTAGAATTAGTTGAGCTAATATTTGCATTTTCTTTTTATCATTTCAGCTCTTAAACATTCGCCATCAAAAAGGAAATCATTATCTAGGCCAGTGCGTGGTGTGCACGACGAACTGGATAACAATAGTAAGTTGCTTTGTTTTTTTTTGTCAAATATAATTTTCATTTTCCGTTCCTTTTTTTTTCGTTTATTTATTTTTTTATTTGCTATTGCTTTTGGCACACACGAACAAACGTTAACTATTTTCGTATCACTTTGTTCATTATAGTCTCAATCTATTAATAACTTTTGGTTCTTTGTTAATTTATACGTTGCTATATTTTAGTTGAGTTCAATGACACACAATGCTTTCTCTAGTTTTCTTTTTCATGTTTCACTTTATAATTGAATTTAAAAAAAAAGTCGATTTGTGCTAATTTACATACGTTGTGTTCAGCTTCCACGCAAGTAAACTCTAGTCAACAGAATGGAAGCAAAACCGGTGAGTGCGCTTTCTATCTAGATACATATCCATTAGTGATGGCATTTTCGCTGCACAGGGTGCAATCGTTTGGACCCATTTTATGCGTTCGATATGTCACTTTAACAACTCTGATTAGTTCGGAAGTACTTTGAGTAGGTCGGAACTACTCTGAGTAGTTTACAGTGGCATATCGGAAGCAATAAACCGGGTGCAATGATGAATGCACCAATTGGGTCAAACTCTGGGTGCAAACGTTTGATTGCACCCGGTGCAAACTGGCTTGCCATCACTGATATCCATTAATTGACTTATTATTTAATAATCATGAACTCATTATGTTTCGTAAGAAAAATTAGTTGTGTGCTAATTGGGAATAGGTTGACTGATGAATGGAAAACAAAAAGCTTTTCATGATTCGTTATTTTACCAAAAGGCTTTGAAAGCGTCGCTTTATCGAAGAAACTTGATTTTCATTTCTCTTTCTTTATTCTTAATTTATTGAAATACATATTTATGATGTTCAAACGTATGGGTTTTACAATTTCATTGTATGTACTTATAATTCTTCTTCTTCTTTTTTATTTGTTTCTTGTGCAGCAAGTCCGACCGAGACTCTTCCATTGAAAGCATCCCCACCGGCAACACAAACCCCAACCTCGACTGCTCCTTTAACCTCACCGCCGACGGCCTATCCGGCCGTATTGGTCGGTCGGCCGACGGTAGAAAACAAACCAAAAATACCACCGCCGGTACCACCTCGGGGTACGCCGAAAAACAAACGCGGTGGTGGTTTGAGCGGTGGCAAAGGTGCGCAGCATGATGACGTGCATGTAACTAATGTGGCTGATGAGATTTCTTCGCTTTTTGTTGACGCGCATGATTCGCTTGCAAGTAAGGCATCCAGTAAGTTTGCCATCGGACGCTTTTATTCAAATATTCAACAACATTATCATCGTCGACGCAAAAGTTGCCCGGATACGTATATCATTGACACCGACATCATAAATAATTTGCACGTTTCAGCATATAATCATCATTTGAAATACAAACTTAAAGGTCGTCGACGACGGAAACATTCATTTTGTGATGACATTTTGGAAGTTTCTTTTAAGCATAATAATATTAACGAAGCAACTATTCAGATTGTGCCAAATCTGCAAATGAAAACGAAGCCATTCATTCCAACGATACAGAAACTGAAAACCTATGAGAAATCAACAATAACAATAGACAGTTTCAGTTCGGAGGAGTCTTTGGAACGTTGTGCCAGTTTCGAAAAAGTGTACATCAATGATTTTCCGATTTATAATAACAATTATGAGTTGTTAAAGCGTGCAATTTCTAATCAGTATTTGGATAAGCCAAATCTTTTACTTAACAGCATTCCCATAAAATTTCCACTTGATTGTAATTTTTAGTGCAAATCCGCGTATATGTAGCATATATGTTACTGTAAAAGTCCGAATATTTGTAATTCGTATAGCTTTTACTGGTAAAACCTAAAATTTACTGGTCAATCTTAGGTTTGATCATTAACTCTCACTGCATTAACTACCTATATCAGTAGAGATTGAGTGTGGTGTTATTGCTTGTGTGACATGCCAAATAAACAATGATCCTCACCTATAGGACTACGGCTGGTAACCAATTAACTGGGTTAAAATCTGACTGGTAAAACCTAGGATTTACCAATTTCCAACTTTTACACTATCATACACATAATTTCGTTGTAACAAAGCTTATGGTATTTAATTTAAAGCTAAGATGAACGCAACACAAAAAAATTTTTTTATATATGTTAACTTAGAATTTCAAGTTAATGCTGCTGCTCTTTCATTTGCCATATTTTGCTGTTTGTAGATGTTTCTTTTGCTTACTTTTTGGTCTTAAGAAATTTGTGTCAATCTTCGCTTTTGTTCATTATCTTTGTTAATGCTATGAGTAGAAGAGATTACCCGGTGCCAGGACAGCCATCGACCCATCAACATCCATCAATAGCCACCCAGCCATCAATATCCACATGATCCACATATAATCCACATGATCCACATATAATCCGCATAATCCACATTACCCTCTGGAGGGTAATTTGGAGGGTAATGTGGATGTATGGGTGGCTATTGATGGATGTTGATGGCTGGATGGCTGTCCTGGCACCGGCTAATCTCTTCTACTGCTTTGTAATATATATGTGAATTATTAGTATTACTCATTGTTAATTATTATTCGTTAGGTTCGATTATTTATTGGGAGGTTCCAGAAAGATATAGACGCAGTTACGTAGTAGTAACGTGTGGTGCTTTAGTTTTCATTTATTTGTTGATTGCATTTCTTCTTTGTGTGCTTAAGTTTGTGTTTCTATTATTCGATCAAAACCATTTTCGTTGAAGTGGCAGTTTTAAGTTTTCTAAGATTTGTAGATATATTTGAATTTGTTAAAATAGTTTATTTTTGAGTGTTTTTTTTGTTTGTTTTTTGATTTTATGTGCATATCAATAATGCTAGTTATCCGTTGTAGCATCTGCTTGTGTATTTCCGCAGGTGTAGTGCCAAGTTGCTGCAGCACACCACCACCAACCTTCGACGAAGTGTTGGAACAAAGGGCGGCCGCCGGTGTTACCGGCAGTGGACACGATTCGACATCCACGCCTAGTCGAACGCGTATCGCCACTCACTCATCCCATGTTACTGTCAAAAATTATCGGGAGGATGCAGTCAGGTATGAATTACATTCACTTCACATTAATGGCTTTCGATTTGATTCAAGGAACTACTAATACCTGCATTGAAACAGCTCCAGTACAACTCCAAGACAAATCGAACAAAGTTTAACTGTACTGGAGCTGTTTCTGTGCAGTTCCATGGATCAAATCGAAGGCCACAAATAGTTGATTTCGATATACTACTCTAAAGTCTAAACTACTCCGACTGGTTCGATTTGAATATATCCAATCGTATTACATTCATTTTGAAAGGAATATAATAGCAATTTTTATTTCAATTCAACCTTTTAGTATAACTGATATTAGATTGGAATCAAGAGCTGAAAATAAATCATCTTTAAGCGTGGAGTCTGGAAGTTCGGGTGCGGGCCATTCGAGTCACTCCAGAGGTTTGGCTTGGACACCACCGGCATCAGTTGAAGGATCAACACCAACGTGGACCGAAGGTACGCCGTCGTTTACGGAATCTTCCAGTAGCGGTGATATGGGTAAGTTGTATTTTGTGTTGGTTGATTTGCATGATTGAACATTTCTTTTTCGTCTTGTGTGGTTTATCGTTTGCTATTTTTCAAATCAAAATCGGCACAAATAATTTCTATTTGCACCGAGGGCAATGATCAATGCACCAATTGGATGCATTCAGTGTAATCAGATTCAAATAATTTTAAATTTTAATGTTATGGCGGGAATCTGATTGCAACTGGTGCAAACGGGTGCAAAAAGACTTGCCATGGTTTCAATTGTTTTATTCGTGCTGATTTAAAAATAAATCTAATTATTATTTATAGTTTGAATTTTAAAATTATTTTAGATTAGTGTTATTATTGATTATAATATTGCACTCTAATGCACCCTATATATACTTTTCCCTTTACTTTTACTAACCTAATTATTTAAATGATGAATGTTAACATTTCATTTCAAATATGGTCAGCTATCTTTTATTTGTTTTCTTTCTCTTTATCTGAAAGACAACTATCATTTATTTATTCTCCCATTTTTGTTTGTTTATGTTATTTACGTTGCGCCATTTGTGACAACAACAATGTTATAACTTGATGTTGAAATATTTTATTACTAATAACCACAAACTTAGTTAATACTTATACTATACTAATTAAGCAAGTATATTTTTAACATTTTAATTAACAGATTACACAAATTCATACATTTTTATTATTATTATAATCAATAATATCTAATCTAAAATGTGACATTTCAAAGTTAGAAGAAAATCATTTAATTAAAAGCAAAATTAATAAAAATCAGGAATGATTAATACAAAAGTGATCTTTATGTATTTTATTATATGGTGTATTTGTATTAAGCGAAAAAGTTGTAAGAAACATGAAAGTGAGTAAGAGAAAATGTGCACAGGATGTCCGACGACGCCATTACGTCATGGGTCCAACATGTCGACTTCGACACACAGCAAGAAGACAGTCGAACATGCGATCAACTGCCTGACGACGGAAATGGTGAGTGCTTGATTGCAAACCAAACCATAATTTATCAAAATATCTTTACCTGAAACAACAACCATATAATAACAATAAATACAAAAGAATATATATATATATATATTTAGCTATAGAAAGGAGAAACAAATAAGTCATTTTTTGATGTAAACAAAAAGTTTTATTTGCATCGTCTGTGTACCCAGTACGAAAACACTTAAACTACTAATTGCATCATTCAATTAACATTCATGCACATGCACAGTTTGATTTTGTTGATATCGATTTCATTTAGATTTTCTTGAGCACCAATTAATTTCACTAATTTTTTGGGTTTTCAGTAACAATTAACAATATTTGCCAATTTTTAATTCAGTTTACATTACACAGAACGACAGAACATAATTTTAAACCATATACTGTATTCTTTGAACAGAAATAGCTAGGCCACTCCCCCATTCTTCTTCAGCCTATTTTCTTTGGTCCACTCCTGAACCAGGCCTCTCCTGGGGATAGTACACTTATACTATCACTTGGAGGATTTGCCATTAATCCACCACGCTTAGCAGGCGGGTTGGTGGAAGGACAACACTGTCCTAAGAAAACTTAATTAACGACAGTCAAAGAAGAATATTAATATTGGCCTATTGCCGGGATTCGAACCCGGGACGCCTGAGTAAGAGTCACCGGTTCTAACTCGGCCATGCGCTCCGCTATTCTATTCTAGATGTACAGCGCACCCTCTGTTATGGAGTGCTTTAACTACTTTCATTCAGTTTACATTACACAGAATGACAGAACATACATTTTAAACCGATTGTACTTTTCTTTGAAGAGAAATAGGCCCACTCTGCCATTAAGGCGCAGAATATGTGAATAGACCAATAGAAATGTTCTATTCTAGATGTACATTGCGCTCTCTATGGAGGTGTTTAACTACCTCTATTCAGTTTACATTACACAGAGTGACAGTACATACATTTTAAACCGATTTTACTGTATTCTTTGAACGGATATAGCTAGGCCACTCCTCCATAAGGCGCGGAATATTTGAATAGACCAATAGAAATATTCTATTCTAGATATACAGCGCACCCTCTGTTATTTAACTACTTTCATTCAGTTTACAGTACACAGAATGACAGAACATACATTTTAAACCAATTATATTGTATTCTTTGAACGGATATAGCTAGGCCACTCTCCGATTTAGGGGCGGAATATTTGAATAGACCTATAGAAATATTCTATTCTAGATGTACAGCGCGCCCTCTGTTATGGAGTGGTTTAACTACTTTCATTCAGTTTACATTACACAGAATGACAGAACATACATTTTAAACCGATTATACTGTATTCTTTGAACGGATATAGCTAGGCCACTCCCCGATTTAGGCGCGGAATATTTGAATAGACCAATAGAAATATTCTATTTTAGATGTACAGCGCGCCCTCTGTTATGGAGTGGTTTAACTACACAGAATGATAGAACATACACTTTAAACCGAATTTACTGTATTCTTTGAACGGATATAGCTAGGCCACTCCCCGATTTAGGCGCAGAATATTTGCATAGACCAATAGAAATATTCTATTCTAAATGTACAGCGCGCTCTCTATTATGGAATGGTTTAACTACTCTTCAATGAATAGTACCCAGACGACCGGCCACTTCTACACATCAGTAACATTTTATTTCATGAATTAATTATGAATGCTGTGTACACTGACATTTTATTATATTCTTGCTTCATGCTTGCGTTGTCATCCGACCGGAATATATAGGAACAGCTGAGGAATCGTGTTGAGAAAGACTACTATTAAACAAATCATGATATCCTTGATATCATCTAACACAAAAAGCAAGCAGTTTTGGTTTATTGATTTTTTTTGATCATCTTCATCAAAAAATACACAATAACAATTAACGAAGTACTAAGTTACTGCGTTCGCCGAACACATCCAGTAAGTTCAGTGCTAGGAGGCGCTTTGACTGCGCTGTACACCGTACGCATCAACCAGTTTCACACGATAAACATTAAAAACGATGTTGTTCATAAACAAAATGCAAGTACGAACTTCAAACTTCACATTGACCTGTGTGACAAATAGCGTTCACAATTCAAATTTGTCGCGCATTTGTGGGAGGAGCACTTACTGAATGCGTTCGCCGAACGCAGTATAGTTTGATCATTGATTAACGATTAACGATATTAAACACATTTTAATATAATTTATAGGTTGATTTTAATCATTAATTTAACATCATTAAATATCATAAAAAGCAAACATAGAACATCACGGACTTAATTTGATTTTATTAAGGTTTCTTAAAGAAAAATTATTTAAGTGATTTAGTGATTTTTAACGAAGCGAAACAATCATTCCAAACATACAATTGTTAAATTAGGCATTAATTAATTAGATGATATTTCATTTACAAAATAAAACTTTAAATTAGCAACATTGAAACTCAAAATGTATTTATTTATAATTATAATTTATTTTAATTTAATTTTTAATTGAATTATTTGCTTTCAATTATATATTTTATATCTATATTGATCAAATTTTTTTCTTGCCTACAAATAGTACTAATAATTGCATTGTTTTAGATAAAAATATAAAATAAAAAGGGTTTGTTCGTGATTGTGTGAAATTGTTGTAATAATAGTTTGGAACGTTTTGTGTGACTAACGATGTTAATGGTGTGTAATTATTTTGATCGAATAATTTTCATTGTTTCTTCCAGACTGTGGAGAGATTTTATTATATCGACTTGTAAAACTTAAAATACAATAATCCGTATTCATAATGACGAACAAACTATTTTTATTTATAAAGAAATAACTACGGTTTCAATTCGTCTTGTCGATTTCACTTACGATTTAAACTATAAGTACGAACAAATTGTTATTGAAAAGAAAGAAAAATAATGATCATTCCGTCACATAATTTATAATTTATTCTTCTTGAACAATTATTTATATTTATTCAACTTTATTTTTTATTTATTTACGTTTATTAATTAGGTTATTTTGAAGTATGTAATTATTCATCTTTACATGTAAATAAATAAAAAAAGCTTAGATTTTAGATTCAGATTTTACAGTTATAATGGAAATAAATGTAAATGTTGAAAATGTAAATTTTTGAGACGTAAATAATGCGATAATTGAGATTATAAGATAAACTTTGTCAATATGTGTATAAATTAAATTAGAAAAATTATCAAATGCAGTTCCCAGGTGTCTATATGTAAACTAATTATTGGAGAAATGTAATTTCCAAGTTGTATGATTATGAAAAATAAGCAAATATCGTGACATTCATCAACGAGTTAAAGCAAATATTTGTGTATGTACAAAAATCTAGTTAGTTAAATGAAAAATTGAAAATTAAAATGAAATATATGAATTAGTTTTATTCAGCTTTATACATAAATGAATTGCAACATTTGTAAACACTGTAAAGGTAAACAGTATTAGTACGTTCTAATTGTAAACTGTTAAAATTTAAAAGTGTAAAATCACAAATGTATATTGTAAATGAATGTATAATTCACATTTTCACATTAGGAATAGTTCATTCACATTTTCTATTGTAATGTAGATGTGCGGGAATGTCATGAATGTAATTGCTTTAAATTCCATTTCAATTCGAATTTTATCTTAATTAATTATTAGATTATTACATTTATAAAATTTCAGTGTAAAGTGAACAATACAAATTGTTGTTATAATGATAAGTAAAGAAATTTCACGTTGTTAAAAGTAAACATAGTAGGCAATTCACTTGATGAAAATACAATTGTTACCTTACCTACATTGAAAGAAGATAATTAGACACTTTGATGGCATTTGCACCGGATGCAAACTTTTATGCATCCAATGCCCCAGGTGCAATAATGAATCGACCAATAGGGTGCCTTCAGTGCAATCGTTGGATGGCGTGATATTCGCCAATAAGATTCGTCAGATTCAAAAAAATTTCAATTCTAAGGCTATGACGGGAATCTGATTGCGCACCCTTAGGGTGCACCCGGTGCAAACCGGCTTGCAAACACATCTATAACTACAAACTTAAAGTGTCAATTTAAATTAATCAAAATCAGTTTCATGTAATAATTTGTTAGAATTTGCGTGTTAACATTTTTATTATGTTCAGGCATTGAATACTATTAATGATTATGATGACAAACTTGTGAGATGAATATGGAAGAGCAATATGCTTACAAACGAACTTAGAAATATAAAATATTTCGACATTTAGTTATTTGGCAATTGAATTGCTCAAAACGCCCATGCGATAAATGTTTGGATAAAACTTCACGCACCACAAAGTTACGGATTTGTTATTGGTTTGTGTTAGTACCTTGCAATCTTTTTTTATTATTATTATTATTTAAAAATAGCATTTATTAATCTAACTCAATAATAATTTTATTTAACACTTAAAACTTAAATTATTGAATTAATGTTTTCTTAGGTGTTTTATATTCCTTCCCTGAATCTGAATTTCATTATAAAATAAAAAAGAAAAGAATAAGTTACTAATTATATTGCATGGCATTTATTTTAGATTTTTGTGATGATTAACCAGAAAGAACTCAAAAAATTTGGTCAAAATTTAGATTTGCATGATTAACAAAAACATTTGAGCTAACTTTTAAATTCTTTAATTCCTTATGCTTTATATGTATTTATTGTAATATATGTTTAACATCTATGTGATTAATATATTTGTAATTATTTTTTTAGACCCATCTATGAGAAAAAGAAGACCAAAAATTCTTTAAGCATGGATTTCCAGCTAGAAAATTGCAAATGCAAGAAGGACTTTTAAGTCTTATTAAGTAAGAGGAGAGAGAAAGATGCTTTTGATAATAGATAAGAATAAGTGAAAACATTTTGAGCAATTGTTCAACCTCAACCATTAAAAAGAGGCTGAATGAAGGTAAGTTGATTGTAATTTGACCAAAAACAATGTTATATCCAAAATTCGTGTTCACTGAAACAAACAATATCCACCGATAACAAGCGAGTAAATCTTATTTATAACTAATTCTACAAGATATACCAATAACAGATATATTCCTTTTTAAAATAAGGTAATTAATTGAATAATTATTTTGAAAAAGCTTTAATTATATCACCCCGTGATATATTTGTATTTATAGGATTACTTTACATATTTATCTAATTTTAAAGATAATTATTATTATTTAAAAATTATGTATTTATCTATTTTATAATTAAAACAACCAAATAAGAAACAACATTAATAATAGCAACAAATAATCAAAGAAACTTATATTACTGAATGATGATAGAGATGATAGAGTTTCATATGCCAAAGATTTTTTCTCAATAAATATACAAACTATTTTTCTTCAATATATACGTACATTATCATGAAAACAATAACACTTGAAATCAATCATGGCATTTGTACCGGGTGCAAACGTTTATGCACCCATATGATGAATACATCAATCCACGTTGTAATAGTCATCAAATTTTGATTGACATTGTTGGTTATGGATGGAACGCATTCGTCACAATGCCACATTGTTTATGTTTTTGTGTTTTTCCCAAAGATTTCTAATAACTACATAGATAGGCTGTGAAAATTTGCCCATGCATTTTTGCATAGACAACAACGCCCCTAGCTGGTACATATATAACTAAGCGCTTGCCCCTAATTAACCAACAAATTTGACAACTCGCCAGACAACGTCATTCGAATTGGAATAAATGTATTGCGTTCGTGATAATCAACATGGCGACAATCGGGACTCTAATTCAAGGTCATCGCTTATCTATGTTGTTATTAGAAAGCTTTGAATAAATGGATTGAGTTAGTGATAATCAACATGGCGGCAATCGGGACTGTAATTCAAGGTCATCGCCTATCTATATAGTTATTAGAAATCTTTGTCTCATAGAGTTTAATAAATAATAGAGCACCATACGGTTGTCTTATGAATTAAGAAATTGCGGCCATATTGATAACTTTCTTGTCAATAGAAATGTAAATTTAATTTGTATAAAATGAGCAAAGCGCTGGTATCAAGCATTATGTACAAAACACATGTTTTTGGGGACCAACGTCGACAAAATTTGAACTCTTGACGTTAGTAGCCACTCTATTTTATATTGAACTCTGAATTATCAACAGGTGGATTTGACGATTTTTAAAATACTCAATTATTAAGGGCTATTTCGCACCAAGCCAGTCAAGCCATCTCGTCACGTCAAGTCCAATCAAATCAAGTCAGTCAGTTATTTCACACCGAATTCCCTACTGTAGTCATTCGATGTGAAATAACTGACTGACGTGATTTCATTGGACTGACTTGACGGGATGGCTTGGTGCGAAATGGCACTAAGAGTGCATTCGATTTTGGACTCCGAACTCCCCGAGTATCCTAATACGAAAAGTTATTTGTATTCATAAATCATGAAGACAAGTTAATTATAAGATTGAAAATACTCTCAATATGATTTATATGTAATACTGTGGTAATACGTTAATGATGTTATTATTTTATTTTCAATTTTACGATCAATCAAAATCTATAAGAAAATTATTTTAATTTTGACTGTTTCCTCGGCATCGTCAAATGACACGATTTCCGTGGTCACCAAATTTCCACCAGCCAGCCAACATATGTTTCCTTAAATTTCCATAAACAGCTGTTAAGATTTCATCGCCTTTCAAAAAAAAAAAAATTGATAAACCGTTACGATTCCTTTTAGCGATGTCTTCAGTTGTTATCGGCGAACTTCTACTTTTTTTCCTTTTCGCTCATGTTCCTCCTTTTCCTGTTTCTCTCGTTTTGCCTCCTCCTCCTCCTCTTCCTTCAATACATGCACGGCTCGTTTATCATTCAAATGCAGAATCATATCGTAATAACTGTACGGTTTAAACATGAAATACATTTTATGCATTGGGTAACAATCGCCATTGTAATGTTTTAGTTTCGAAGCCATTCTTTTATCCTTGCTCAAAATGCGCAAACCATCAAGGACGTTACATTCTGCAATTTCTTCCAACAGTTCTCCTACAGAAAGTAACGATTTACTAAATAATTATAGATATCGACTTCACTTGACGGATGACACATGTCCAGTTTTGGTTATGGCGAAGCCCTAACATAACCGTAGTTATAAGCTTTGATCCTCCAGCCACCATATTTGTGTACGACAGGCCTTCCAAGCCAGACAGGACCAGGAAGATGGTGGCTGGATGACATGTTTTTGATGACATTTAATTAAAAAATGAACGTACGATCGGTTTTTGGTTTCTTAACCTCAACCGTAACTTCTTCCTGTTCATCCGGTGGCATAGTCAGGACGATATCATTGAGCCAATCGCCGCTATCGGCATCATCGTCAATATGCTCGTTCCCAATGTGATCCCAAGTCTTACAATCGTTGTCAATGTCAGTCGATGACTTAAATTTATCGCACCAATCTCCCGATTGTTGTTTCCCGCAGATGCCCTCCGTATCGCCGTCTTTTTCGTTGTCCTTGCAGCAATCGAACTTTTTCTTCCCATCTTCGTCTTTACTTTCTTCACCATCGCAATCGCAGCATTTGTCTTTTTCGTCTTGCCCATTTCTGTTCGATCCACAATGATCCCCGAAATTCCGTGTCCTCGTACTGGGAGCACAAAAGAGCATTGCGCCACCTTTCCTAGCACCAGGACAGCTCTTATCACCTTTACTGCCTAATCCTGACGAACATTTCGTCTTCTCATCGTCCTTATTCATACAGCACGTTGTTTCAAACACCTTGTTGCAACCACTATCATCGTCGGAGTCCTTTTTGCACGGCTTCTTTAACTTGGCCAATCCACATTCGTTTCGGTCCGACTCAGACTCGCTTTTCTTTGCCGTGCAACAGGTTCGTGACATTTTGCGCGGGGCTGTCACACAAGCCAAAAGACCAGTGTCCAGATGATTGCAGTCATCATCGCCATGACTCTTCTTCTCTTTCGCAGCAGGTTTGCTAGTCTTGCAAGTCCTGCCATCTGCGGGTTGTGTGCAATCCCTCTGGCTGGTTTTCGGTTTCTTCTGTTTCGCTTTCGGTTTTTTTCCTGCAGGATAGTTGCACGGATTCGGATTGCCTGCTTTTAGAGGTTTACCCTTTCGTTTTCCATCACACATTTTTTGACTCACTTCCCATCCTTCGTGTTTATCCCCATCTTTCGATTTCTTTTTGGCGAGCAATATACCCGCTGACTTTGAGCTTTTACTGGATTTGCTGCGTTTAGGTGGGTCCTTTGAATGAGTGACTTGCTTCTCACTTTTTTTGGCAACTGATTTCGTTTTGTTTTTCGCTGGTGCTTCTGCACCTTTTGTCGCAGCTTTAGTTTTCGAGGGAGCAACCTTAGTTGAGGCTGCGGCAGCTTTAGGTACCGCAACTTTATTACTGTTTGATGGAGGCATAAATTTTTTTACCAGTTGACAACAGCTTGTGAAGAAATTCTTGTTATCCGCCGATTTGGCCTTTTCTTTCGGTGGGGCATCGGTATCGGTGGCTTTTACATCTTTTTTCGCAATTGGTGTTTTCGGTGTTTGTCCGGTTTTCGCTGCTTTATCCGGGGGCTTGCTGTTGGAGCCGTACTGCCGCTTTTGATTATTCTTATCTTTATCCGACGCTACTTTCTTGCTGCATTCCTTGTACCAATGGCAATAGTTGTTGTATCTGTTATCGCATCCGTTATAGTCAGGCGATGAGCATCCAATAAGTGGCTCGCTGGGTTTCCAGGGTTTCAACTGCTCATAGTACTGGAGCACCTTTGAATCGTCTTTCAACGAAAGGGGCAATCGTTCGATAATTTTCCGCTTCCAAGCGTTTTCGTCTTCATCACGACATTCAGTATTTTTCTCCCAAAACGCGTGCGTTCCGGCATGTTGATGGAGCTGCTGAACTGCTACGGCCGCCGAGACAAATTGATTCAGACCGTAATTTGGGGTGGAGTGGGCCAATGTCGATGCAACGCCGGCAATTTTCAAAGCATTATATGCTGGATTGTTCCACATACTTCATTCAGACTTGTAATAAGTTTTATTACAAAAATTTATTTTATTTTTTTTCAATTCGGGGCTCCACTTACATAATTTCGACTAATTTAGACAAAAAAGCGTCCCCTTTTTCGGAAGTCACAGCAAAATTCAACACGATCCAACTGTTAAAAATATGACTTGCGTCTAGTGACAGAGTGGCATCAGCCAATCACAAAAGAGTTTCCGAACATGATCATTAAGTTGCCTACCATTGCAGTGAGAAAACTGTAATAACTGCTCAAGGTAAGTGCGACGCAGTGAAACCTATAGACGAAAATCCAAGTGAAGAAGAGACAAAACATGCATCTAAGCCATACCCGAGGCCATAACCCTTTCAAAATTTTTTACATAATTTTTTTGTGTGCGAGGGTGGCCTACCCTCACTGGTAGTACTACTGAAGGGTAGAATTATAAGGGTAAAAGTACGGCGGAAACAAACACTAGGAAAATTCTTAGTTTTCTTCCTGCAAAAGTAGGCAACTTGATCATATTCTGGAACGCATTTGTGATTGGCTGATGCCATTCTGTCACTAGACGCATATAAAATATGAACACACAAGTAAACAAACAAACAAACAAAAGCTAGCAACGCAAAAAAACAAATGATCATATTATTTCGGTATCAATTCGATTTAATCAATTTATCCAAGTCGCTGTTATTTTGGGTACAAAAGTCATCTGTTTAAAAATGTGTCAATATTACAAAATTACTGGTTCGCTATGGACTGTGGCTGGACGGAGACGTAGCAATATTTAATATATTTTCCAGTGGTTTCGTAACCGCGCGTCCCTGACGGTGTGGGGCCCACACAGCTCGACCTTCTTGATATAGGTGGTGTTCCTTGGGTAATGAGAGCAAACGAAGTTGCTTCACTTTTTACATTTACTCTTCGATTTCTTGCACTTTGGCTTCTTTGGCTTGCATTTTGGCTTGCACTTTGGCTTCTTTGGTTTGCACTTGGGCTTCTTCGACTTACAACTCTTCTTGCTTTTCTTCGAATGGCTCCTGGACCGGCTGTGACTTCGCTTTCGTGAATGGGATCGGGAGCGGCTCTTCTTGCTTTTGCAGGAGCAGGAGCCTTTGCTCTTTTTCTTCTTCGCTTTAAGCAGCTTGGCGCATTCTTGTTCCTTCTTGCATTTATCGAGAGCTTGTTGGCAGCATTTCGCCTTTTCTTTCGCCTTGTCTAGAGGTGTCTTGCAGGGCTTCGGTTTCGGTTTGCAGGGATCCTTCTTCTTGCATGCTCCCTTCTTCGCCGGCGCTTCAACTGCGGACGTAGTACCAAACGCTGCCATTTGTGCAGCATGTTTCTGTATAAGTTGTCCATTGTAAGCGCGAACTGCCAGGGAACAATTAGTCAGGAATCGCTTCAACAGGAAATTTGCAGCCATCTTCACGTTGATCTTGATGTCTTCGCGTGATTTGATTCTTCGGTGATGTATAGGTATTCGTTATTAGGTATTGTAAATTTAGAGGTTCTCAAATTTCGACTTGTGATAAATTGAATGTTAAATCGAAAAGATCATTGAAATTTTTTTTGAATTTGACTGCGTGGAATGCCGAAAGCGAAAAACGTCTACCGCATTTTAGAATTTTGGTGTTTGTGGCCAGATCCGTTTATGTTCGTCACCAAGTAAACTCGCTTTTTTCAAAAAATCACTAATTTTCATAGTGGGTTCTGGCCGCGGCTGCCATGGGAAATCTCCAATAATTAATAACAACAGCCACAATAATCATCACATAGAAATTTTGTTTTTCGCGGGTTTATACCTAATGTTGTATCCCCGAAAGCCCAAGAACTTAAACTTACCAAAGCCAAGCCAAATTTACTAATCAACTTATACTTACAAAAACACATCTCCCCCGGAACCTTTGCTTCTAGTATGCGCGCAACAAAAAGTTAATTTTACTTACCCTAGAGCTAAAAATCGATTAATCATTTCCCGAATTTCTGGTAACGCACTATATATAAATTTACTTAACAAAATTTTCACATATATATCAAATGGATGGCGTTTGAACTAGTTAAAATTTAACTTCCCATCTTTGTCAATCTTAGTACTTTGAATAAGAATTTCTAATGCTCTCGCTTACTTCCGGTTGAAAGTAAACAAGAACCATGCACGATCAATATGTCTAACATGTATAACCTCTAAATAATAAATCAATTTTTCTGAATTTTTCTATTAAAATGCGCCTGATCTCTAATTATTTATATAGGAAAATTATCAACTCACCCTTTAGTACTGTCCTTCGCTGGAGTTCGACGTCAACGACGAGTCCCACACATTTTCATGGAACTGATCAAAGTCCAGCCGGAGGTCCTGCCGCTAGCCCCAAACGTGATACTGCGAGCAGCATGACCTTACTGTCTCCAGAAAGCCCCCAAAGAACTAGCACTGATCCTGCAAAGAAAAGCACACATTTTGGATTCAAGACAATTGACGAAGATGAAAAAGAATCTAAAGGTATAAGCTCGTTCTAATGGCGACCTTCATTTCTAACGTTAACATTTCTAGTTCATGAAGTATTTGAAACAGTCGCCAACAATTACGACCTGATGAATGATGCCATGTCAGTGGGCATACATCGAATTTGGAAGGACATTTTCGTGCAAAGATTAAGCCCAACAAAAGGCACGAAGCTATTGGATGTTGCCGGTGGCACAGGTAAGTCAAACTGCGCATGCGTATTAGCGCACAGCAAGATTTGTCACAATTTTACACTGGAATCTGTTTGAATCAGCGTATTTTTACAAATATTTGCAAACTTCTAGGTGATATCGCCTTCAGATTCCTTAATTACGTCAACAAAACATCGTACGGGCAAACATGCCACGCAACTGTATGTGATATAAACAAGCCAATGCTTAATGTAGGCGAATTACGCTGCAAGCGTTATGGCCATGATGCAAACATGATCAGATGGGTGGAAGGTAATGCTGAGAAGTTGCCGTTTAATGATGACTCTTTCAGTGCTTATACGATAGCTTTTGGCATTAGAAATGTTACGCATATCGATAAGGCACTGAAGGAAGCCTACAGAGTTCTGCAGCCCGGTGGACGATTCATGTGCTTGGAGTTTTCCGCCCTCGAATTTGCACCAGCCCAATGGTAAATAAACCTTTACAATCAAGTACCTGAAGCGAGGAAGGCCACATCGTTATTGTTTGAACGAATTAGTTTTTTTCATTTGCTTCAAGGTTGTACGATCAATATAGCTTTCAAGTGATACCGGTACTGGGACAAATACTAGCTGGTCAATGGCATGCGTATCAATATTTGGTGGAGAGCATACGGAAGTTTCCCGATCAGGAAACCTTCAAGCAGATGATCGAAGAGGCCGGCTTCCGACAAGTTGCGTACGAAAATTTAACAATGGGCGTTGTGGCCATACACTCCGGCTTTAAATTATAGTCATATATAATTTTAAACTAGAATACAAAAATAAATTACTACCTAAAGCGGCCCATACACTTTCAACTTAGTCGTCAACCTTGTCAACTAGTTTGGGGTTGTTGCCCACACACATGTCAACCAAGTTGATAAACATCAGTTTTATTTTGGTCTTCCCACAAGTTTTTACAAGTTGACTGCACAATTCCCAAAAAACAACTTATGTTTACAAGAATGTCGTCAACCGTGCCACACATGTCTCAACCTGGTCGCCAACATCAGGCTCCGCCCACCAAAAATCCAAACAACTTTGATTTTCTTCAACTTGATACTCAACATGAAATTTGAACATCAACCTGTCCACAGACGGTCAACCTAGTCCTCAACATCGCAAGTTGACAACTAGGTTGATGACTAGGTCGAAAGTGTATGGGCCGCTTAAGCGTTTTGCTTAATACAATCAACGCACACTAAGTATTTCGACCTATTCCAATCCTATTATCGACCATTAGGAATGAAAGTAATAAAGCGGGATCTTAACTTCGGTTTTCGGTTCTTCTTCTATCGCAAATAACATTTAAGCCCACCATTCAACGGGGTAAAAAAAACATTTGTAATTTATCTCTTTTATTTTTGTAATTATTAACTTAAACGTTTTCCTGTACGGGTGGCTCGTAACCTTCGGGACGGTCCACCTTCACTCCGCCTTCGCCGACTTCAGCGGTGGTGCCTTTACCGCCGTCGGTGTGCAATTCTAACAACTTAGAGATGTCTAAACGTGGCTTCTTCAATACTTTCACCTTTGAATAAGAAAAAAAAATAAAAAATCAGTTACTTCCAAAGCTACTTGCACTTCCTATCACGAAACAATATTGTTCCTTTCAGAGATAGAATAATGATTAGGTAACGATTCAGTTATCTTCATATTTGTATCAAAGCGAGCTGAGTGTCTCATCATTTTAAACATTTTTTTTTTGTTTGCTTTTTATTGAAGACGTGTTTGTAGACGTACCTTACGAATGTAGACATCATGAAGTGGGTAAATGCCTTGGCAGGCCTTCTCAATATCCTTGGCGATGGAATCTGGAATCAGCTTGTTGACAACTTCCTTGAGATCGCTGCTGGCGATGTCACGATTGATGATTTCGACCATCTTCTTGCGAATATAACGTACCTAGTAGAACATTCACACATTTAATTAATTAAGTACAATCATTTCACACATTTAATTAATTAAGTACAATCATTATTCGATTGGAAAGAAGTTTTAACGCATTATAATTGTACGTTAAATCAGAGATAGAATAATGATTAGGTAACAATTGAGTTATCTTCATGTGTGTATCAAAGCGAGCTGAGTGTCTCATCATATATAAACATTTTAAATAGGTATATCAACAAAGTTATGAAGGAAAAAAGAAGATGAGCTAAGCTTTTTGCTTCCTTGAATGCTTTTCATTAAAAAAAATGAACTTACTTGGGTATGCTGTGCGTAACAAGTCTTCCTTTGGGAGATTTGATCCTTATTAGTGAAACCAATGCAGAAAACACGCAACAAATAACCATCGGTTGTCTTGACATCAACGGAAGCTTCAATCAACGTTTGCCATTTCTTGACCATGGAACGCAACTTGTCGGTAGTCAGTTCCATGCCATGGAAATTGGTCAAGATTTGTTTACCTAAGTGACAAAGTAAAACAGAAAATTAACAAATTTAAAATTTATTTTGAAAAAGACCCAAAAGTTTTAAACTTTTGTTCATTCAGAGATAGAATAATGATTAGGTAACAATTGAGTTATCTTCATATTTGAATCAAAGCGAGCTGAGTGTCTCATCATGTAATTTTGTTGATTCCTTACTAGTTTATAAATCATACGAAAATTTGGATTTGGACGGAGTACCTTGAACGTCTTCAGCGATGAGTCTGAACTTGCGGAAGGAACGTTCGGCATCGTTGTCGTTCTGTAAATCGGCCAGCGACACTTCGAACACTCTGAACTTCAAACCCTCGGAAGCTATCTTGGTGCCCTGGGTACGATTGACCAGAGTTTTACCGACCTGACGGGTCATAAACATGCTAGGCGCCTTAACATCGTACCAATCTTTCCTCGTGAACGGATCAACACTAGAAACCAAACAAGCACAACAATCAATCGATGAAATCAGTGAAGTTAAATGATAAAAACAAAGTCGAAGCACTTTCTGTCAGTGCACATACACCGTTCATAACCTCACCAGATTGAATCTTCGATTGGCGTATCAATCACTGAATATTTTTACTTTAAATCGTATTAATTAGGTTGTTCAGTTGTTAAAACGGGAATTTCGTTTGATATTTATATACTTACATCTTCTTCTTAACGCCTTTTTTGCCTCCTTTGGATAAACCCTTGTTTTTACCGACCGCCATGTTCACAAGTTCAACATGAAAGAGAAATCAACTTTTTGACTTTGACAGTTTGACACTTGACAGATGCCAACTCGTTTCACTTCCTACGTTCATAGTTCAGAATTGCCAACAGCTAACTCGAAATTAAAATATAAAGACTCTAGAAATATAACTAAAAACGCAAATTTAAAGCCTAGTTTACAATTATCAAACATATGGATATCAACGAAATTGTTCCCGTGCAACCAGAAAACGGGCCACCAGCAATTGTTTCAACAGATGCAAGTAGGGCCGAACAAATTAGGGAAAAGCAGAAGAGAAAACAGGCAAGGGATGATGAAAAGCTAAAGACAGAAGAACTTAAAGATAAAATGATTTCTTCAAACAACAATTGGGATCTCATCGAAGTTGATCCGGTGCAACCAGAACATGGGCCACCGGCAATTGTTTCATCAGATGCGAACAGGGCCGAACTACTTAATGAAAAGCCGAAGAGAAAAAAGGCAAGGCCTGATGAAAAGCCAAAAATACAAAAACTGCAAGATAAAATTATTTCTTTGCCTTTAAAAAAGAATTGGGATCTCATCGAAGTTGATCCGGTGCAACCGGAGCACGGGCCACCGGTAATTGTTTCTTCAGATGCAAACAGGGCCGAACTACTTAATGAAAAGCCGAAGAGAAAAAAGGCAAGGCCTGATGAAAAGCCAAAAGTACAAAAACTGCAAGATAAAATTATTCCTTTGCCTTCAAAAAAGAATTGGGATCTCATCGAAGTTGATCCGGTGCAACCGGAGCACGGGCCACCGGCAATTGTTTCTTCAGATGCAAACAGGGCCGAACTACTTACGGAAAAGCCGAAGAGAAAACAGGCAAGGCCTGATGAAAAGCCAAAAATACAAAAACTGCAAGATAAAATTATTTCTTTGCCTTCAAAAAAGAATTGGGATCT
>JARJEB010026427.1:0-11983 GCA_030264535.1 Liometoxenus newtonarum
CTAACTGAAACTGAGTTGTGTCGGAACTATACCATACCAGGAAAGGAACGCACCACATTTTATATATTACTGTGCAATAGTGATGGGACTTTTCGTTACTTTCGTGTACTTGTACCTACTCGTTACGTACTCATAAAAAGTATTCGTTACAAATATCGTTACTTCCAGGGGCGTATTATGCCTATCGTAGGCCCTAGGCACTTAACTGAAATTTTTTTGGTGACCAAAAAAAGCTTTCAAGTCTCAAGTAGTAACTGCTATATCCGCGAACGCGATGACCAAAAAAAGTTGTTAAGCTGTTTCGTTACAAAAGTAACGAATACATTTTTAAATGAATACTCGTTACATCTAATCCTTTAGAGTAACGAATACAAAGTAACGAATACTTAGTTACTTACCCATCACTACTGTGCAACTAACATCATTCTCTTCTCTGGACACAAAAGTAGAAATCCCTGGGGATTTCATTTCAATCGTGATACGCTTAAACAACGCTGGCTGCTATACCGAGACAAAAAATAACCCGCGATATTTAACTTCAACTCTTCAGAGAACGCAACTGAAGGGAAATATAGAGAAAACCCCCCCATACCACAGACCAAACTCGGCCAGGAAAATACTACACACGTATCAAGAACAAGACGAAGTAGAAAAGGAGTGTGGACAATAACATCAGCAAAATGGGAACGACGACGCATAAAAAAAAACTAGGAAGACGTTAGACGTTCTGTTCGTAAATTTAAGGAGCCACGGCTGCAACTTAAGGCTGTAGAAAAACGGATAGAATGAGAAACGAGAGAAGGAATTCATTCCATTCTACTCTACCAAATAAAAAGCACAAGAAGAGGAATGAAAGTACAAAGAGAAAGTAATTAGTGCAAAAAACGAGAATAGATCCTTATTGGTCAATTTAAAAGTTGTAATTACGAGATCCTTTTCGGTTCACTCACGAACCATCGAACAAAAAACCAACTTCTGTCTGTCCTTCCATTGAACTGTGCTGTATAAGTTGAACAACAAAAAGTTGCTTCTGCCATTTGCCATTTACGTATGTTATGCTTAATAAACTTGAGACTATACGACTTGCTCTTAATTACAAATAAAGCATTAGAACAAACAAAAGGAAGTAATTTATTATAAATGTTGCCGATTATATGTAATTTTATATATTTTGTAAATTAGTTGGTGCTTCGTCTGTCACATTCTCTCTAACTGTCTTTAATGTATTAAAGTAAGAATACGTAAGTATATCAGAAAAACTCTTTTACGATCCCAAAATAGAAAAATCAGTACGGGTCGGAATTTAATATTTAAAAAATTCCCGGATAGTAGGGTTGGAACCCGAAACCATTGAGTAGCATCGTTCACGTTTACTCTTTTGAAAGTTTAACAATGTAATGTCAAATATATACCGGGTGGTAGGAAACATAGGGAATTTACATGGTATATCTTGTTTTTGCATAATTCCTCCTCCCCATTTGCATGAAAATAAATTGTAATCAGATAAAATAAAGACAATAATTTTCCGTGTCATTTTTAAATTAAAAAGTAATATTAAAAATAGTCTTGTGGTTTTGAAATATGAGCGGCCACACTTGAATTGTCAATCTGACAAATATTCAAGTATTGCTGGAAGCGAGGCCGCTGATATTTTAGAACAAAAAAAGACAAAAGTATTCTGAAAAGCGTGGCCGCTCATATTTGAGAACGACAAAATAAATTTTAATATAAATTTATAATTTAAAAATGTAATTTTAAAGTGATAAAATACGTTTTTATAATCTATAAGCATTTTTCAGTGAATAATGGTACCTATAACTCACTACCGTGAGTTATGGATTTTCATAAATCACTGATAATTTAATAACATTGATCGCGTATATTCGTAGTTGCTTCATCGAAGGTGTAGACAAAGTATAGTATTATATTCGCGAGTATGGCCATTTCATCATCGTGAATAATGGCTATCATAATCGCTCATATAATAATATACTATTTCGATATCAAAAGACGCGGAAAATTATTGTCTTCATTTGATCTGATTGCGATTTATTTTCATGCGAATGGGGAGCAGGAATATGCAAAAAGATGTTATACCGTGTAAATTCCCTATATTCACCTTTATGGCCTACCACCCGGTATTTTGACATCCCAATATAGTTCTTTACCAGCGGAATTTGTTCATTTTCACTCCCTGTGTTAAAGGATGCATGTACCTGCGGCCAGTCAGTTAAATGCAGTTTTTACTGAATCAGTACAGAAAGCACAATAATTATTACATCAGAAAATAGACAATTAGATGCTCAACCCGAATGAGTACCACTCAGTTCCTTAGAAATTCCGGTCACTCAAATTCAAGTAACACTTGACTAGGCGCATGTACCTGGAAGGATCCTTGCTATACTTTGTTTCACTTCAAAAACTAATTTTTCGAAGGCGGAGACTCTGGAGCAGTCAGAATTTGACTGCAACCAATACTTTCCTTACCAGATAGTCGTAGTCAGAAAGTAAATATTATATTATAGTCCGTTTATAGTACACTACACATGGAAAGTGAGAAATTGATTGTCGGAAAAATGGTTGAACGGGTGTGGAAGGAGCACTCAAGCATATTTGGTAGTGTACAATTATTTTAATAGCATTTTAAAAAGTCGAGAAAGTTAAATTGAAAAATATGCTTCTGGAGCTAGTAGCAAATTAGAGGAGCCTCTCCTTTTTACTGCAACTGCATTTTAAAGTAGTCCATTCATTCATTCCTACGCTCGTTGCATTTAAGCTAGTAGATTAGGTTCTTGAAGTGAAGTGAAGGCGAATATGTACGTATGTACCTACCTATATCAACATATGTACTTACTTACTTAACCAGTTACCAAGTTACCATTAAATAGCACATGGGAACGCATGTTACATTTGTTACTTCTGCTAGACTTAGATATGGATAGTCGAAAGGGCGTAGATTCTTGTAGAAGTAATAGTTGTAAAAGCAAATGAATCTCAAATGCACTCGTCAGAATATTGCGTAGCGTAGGCTTTGCATAGAAATCGCATGGGGAAAATAGTAAAAAGGTAAAAGGGATTTGGGCGGTAGTAGTAAATTTCATTCATTGGCCTGGCATGGTATGGTATGACCTGGTATTGGCTCGCATTGCGTTAATAATCAGTTGGAGTTGCTTAAAACGATTTGAGCCACCTTGGAGTGCTCGAGCACGTGCATAAGAATCGCACCCATAAATTCGCCAGCGCCAGATAATCGATATCACCTTTAATTGAATCCTCATTCCATAAGATTGTGAAGCGTAGTCGATGCCAATACTGCCGTTCAGGATCAGCATCAGCATCGTCTGATCGTCGGCACGGCATCGCACCGCTAACGGTAAACAAGCAAAAGCGAACGAGAGAAGAAACCCTATTCAATATACCAATTCTTGTATAGCAATATTGATACGAAACGAATAACGAAAGCAAAACCAAACGAAAAACATCTTATTTACGCAAATAATACATGAAGAAGATACGTGAATTCGTGAACGAGGGTAAAGGAACGATGAAGCGATTCCAACACTTTTATACGAATGCTAAGAAACTAAGGATACAAGACTAACAAATCTAAATCTAAATCGAAACCAACATCCGAACATGTTAAATTTTTGGTGATTCAAATTGACGTTGCCGATATTTACAATTTGTATCTTTATTTATTCATAGATTGGCCGTCGCCGTTGTTGTGTTGTGATTTAATTGCTTATAAGCAATCTTATGACTTGGCTTGAAATTCCTCAATATCTTGTAGTATCTTTCTTTGTATCTTATATCTTCAATGACGATCGAATAACGATTCGTATGGATGCACACTACGCGTTTACATGCCGATATACGGTTACATTTTTATGTTTTTTATTTGTTGCTATTTTCTTTCTGCTGCGTGGAATGTGGAATTTTTGTCGACATGCAAGTGTGAAATCGATATGTGTACCTACATGTCATACATGACGTACTCCAAACGCCGAGTCGGCATGACTGAACCTTGCTGCCGAACTGAAGTGACTGAATTCGAAACGGGCAATATGCGGCAAAACGGCAATACGATTCTCTCCAAATATAGGAATCGAATACACGATAATAGTGGAGAAATGGGAACGAAGAACGAAATTGCAATACACACGTCAAATGTACCATTTTCAGCAAAATCAACGAAATGTAAAATTTCCCATATATGTGATTGCACTTTCATTCCGTTATTAGGGCGTTTTTCAAGGCGCAAAACCAATCGGTTAAATAATATCGACGATAGGAAATATTTGAATGCGCCAACGCCTACACGAACATACATAATATGACTTCATTTTACACTAGCAAAACAAGAATAAAACGGATATGTTAGTATTTGTAAAAGTGAAGTCGACACTTGTGGATTGCTCTGAGCTCTAATTTATGATCAAACGAACTTACCTGTGAAGTTCGATCATATTTATGGCCGCCTTTTTAGTGTAGTTGTACTTATTTGCTGTAAATAAGAAAATGTCATTATTATACGTGTTTATTATAGAAGTTATTGGTACGTTATCGTTTGGTTGAATTTACGAATGGAATTTAAGAAGCGTATAACATAAATTTATATACCTAAAAAGCAAAGAACCAGAGAAGAAAAAGATTGCTGGCGCTGGCAAATGTTCTATTGATGGAGTTTGACTTTTCTATAGGTTTTATATAGGTATAATTTTGAATGGGGCTCAAAGTCAGAGCAAATCGACGAAAATTCGAACATTGATGTCCGCGATGACTTGCCAATTTACTAAGTTGAAGCCGTTTTCTTCTACCACACTCTTGGCATCCCAGCCATAGTCGGCAGTCAGCACGAATCTTTTCTATCAATCTATGACCATCAATCGATTTTTTCGTATAAATTCGTATAAATTTATAAGTCGAAAAAACTTTGTCGACATCTATAAATGCGTTACCAGTTATATACATGAGCATGTCACTGATACACTTTTTTTTTCTTAAAAATTAAATGTTGAGTTTCGAATTAAGGTTACATTTTATCAATTTGTTTATACATTTCAATTACTTAATAACACAGTAGGTATATCATCTTTCACACGATTTAAATAAAAATAGGTAATCCAATATTCTTGAGAATAATTATTAAGAAAGACAAAAGTCTCATATACAATCTACATATATATTTGTATGTTGAGTGATGTTTTTGCTTTTAAAAGATATTCTCTCTATTTCTTTTAATTTTAATGCATTCGTTTCCCATTCTAAAGTGCCGATTTTCGTTTTCAACGTTTTACACCAATTACTAATCAATAATAATTTTATTTTTATTTTGTGAAACAGGTTTTCTGTTCTTTCGTTGGAACATTAAAAGAAACTGAAGAGAAAATGAAGTTGAAGTTGAAGATGTGATGAGTTCCAGATGGCCTCTTAAAACATTCCCTCTGTTAATGCTTTTGAAATAACGACTCGTTTATTTAATTTTGAATAAGAATAGTATTTAATCCTTAAAAGTACTTTAAGTCTTAGGAAAAGTTTCAAGCAGTGTATTTAAAACATTTTTGGTTTTGTGTAAATTAAGTGTTTCCTTTAAATTTAAGCGACAAGAAGACGAAGACAAGACAACCAAAAAAAAGAAATCAACGTAATATATAATATCTCTTTAAAAATAAGATATCTGGTTTAGATAACGTTATGAAAGAGGGTAAAGGGTCTCAGAGGCGTGATATAAGATATAATAGAACTAGAATGGTTTAACTTATACATCTGGATAGGACAGAACAGGACAGGACAGGACAGGACAGGACAGGACAGTCTAGGCTCTTTATTCCCTTATCACCTTGAATGTGTGATATGTGTTTCGTTCCTAGTCGCCTCAGTCCCGGGGCTTTGCCTGTACTAACGTCAGCCTCTCGAAACCGCTGTACCACAACTTCCGTTACGAATTACGAATTAGACACGCGGCCAAATCCAATCTTTATTTCTCATTAATTCACCGAGACGGAGTCGTCGCTTCTAGACACAACCAAATCCACTTTTAGATGGAGACGAGAAAGGTGGAAATAGATGTGGAAAAGTGCTCCTAAGGAGTTCAGCAAAACTCATTGGAAAAACAAAGCAAAAAAATAAAAGTATGCTTTATTTTTTTTTTCATGTTGTTTCATACTGTGGATAATTATCAGAAAGATGAAAATTACTTAGAAGTTAAAACCAACATCTCGCAATGACTGAATATTTTGCTTGTAAGCATTAGTAACTATTACATGACAAATTCTCTATCTCTCTCTTTCTCTCTCTCTCTCACTGGGAGCCCAACCCAGATCTTCTGCATATCTAGTGCATAGTTCTACAAATTGTAATTCATACACATTGATTGCTTGAATGTCGTCTATGTTTAGTTTCTCTCGAATAATTTTCTCTTCATTTGATTATAATTTATTTAAGTATAGCAACCTTTAACTTCATTCTTCTATAATTCACTAAAAAATATCATTATTCAATTCAATAGCTTTAGGAAACTCAGTGTAACCCAAAATATTAAATTAGCCAGACAAATTAATTAATATCTGTTGAGAGCTGAGAATATTGTGTGGCAATATCAATCGACCGACAATTATTAATTATATCTGAATCTGAGCTTCTTAATATCAATCGTCCCTTTGATGGAATCGATTCGCACTTACTCGCTCCTCTTGCCTCCATCACCATTGCTCAATCGCTCATCTTCATTTAATTCTCCATTTAATTCTCTACCCAGACAAATAATCCGTTTCGGTTTCAGCATTCGATTGCGTCTTCGTTTTGTGTGCGTATTGATTGCGTCGTTGTTAAATATAGCAACAACAAAGCTCTTTCGCATGTTAAGAAGATTATATTCAGAGTTTCCAAACATTTTTTAAAGGTGAGCGGCATGGTTTTTACTTTTAATACTTTTGCGGGAATTGTAAAACGCGTAAAAAATTATATACGAATATTGATTAGATTCTGTCGCATAAAATGTGCAAACACGTTTCACATGCTGCCTTTTCTCTTTTAGAATTTTAATCACAAAACGCTCGTTTTCATATTCACAATTTGCATGTCTCGCTTCTTTTTTAAGCAAAAGCAAAAGCACATGAAGATATTTTATAGGTGCGGGTGTAGCAAAGCTGATATGAAACAACCAAAAAGAAGAGAGAAGAAGCTCCTGTGAAATCGAGTGTAGAAGAGCATCTTATAGATTTCACAAGCATCAACAATCACAAGCGATAAAATATTGCAAATATTTACTAAAATCACCTTTACCTTCAACACGATGTAAGAAGATGTAAACACAACTGATGGCACGTAGGTACTTTCCTCGACAGGATGCTGAGTCTTCAAACACGTGTTTTGTCACTTGAAAGCTTATACTTTTCAAGATTTCAAGCAATTACACATTTTCGTTTTAAAACTTGAACTTGGAACGTGTTGTAACCTATGCTATAAAAAGCAATCTAGTGTTGTTTTATTTTATATTTTATACTCTAACTAAACTCGTTTCTTAGGGAAACAATGCCCTAAAATATGTGTCCGCTTCTAACTCGTCAATTTTTGTATTTATAATACGATAAAACAACACATAACTTCATTTACTTTAATTAGATACATGTTTCTGCTTCACCCTCTCTGAAAGCGCCAAAATAACTTAAGGCCCAAGGCCAAGGCATTGATGCCTCACCAAAAATACTGAAAATGTCACACCCCTATTTTAATGTTTATACAAAAACGTTGTGTCCCCTTTTGCAAAGAGCTTCAACCTTTCCAACTGCCTATACCTATTGAAAGCTTATTTCTGATGCCTCAAGCGTTTTAATATGAAGAGAAAACTAATTTTGCACCCGTAACTGCCGTAACCATACAAATACGAATTTAACGGATGCAAATATGTCGATGTACAAATTTTGAATTAGAAATGGTAAGAAAATGTTACCGTTAGCGTTGACAAATCCGTTAGCGTGATTTCCTGTCTTTCTATGTAAAACAATCGGAAGTCAACAAACGTATCTAAATCCTAATAAAGAAGAATTGATTTTATAGATTTTCCATTAAATTTGATTGCCTTTTCTTCGGTTGGGATTCTACTCAAATCACCATGATTTATTTTCTTTTTTTTTGTAATTTGAAATCAGTTATCAGCTCAGGTGAAAAGAAAAGTGAAAAACGCATAATTACAAATCCTATTATGAAATTGTTAGCTAATTGCGTGTGATTAGGATTAGAGAAATTTTTAGTAGTTTAGCCATCATCCTAGTGCCTCGAATGCGAGAGCCAAGAGTATTAAAATAATGAGTGCGAGCGTGTATGGTTATATGACGTCTCGGCGTCGCGACGCTTGCGCTCGTACAAGCGACGACTGCGCGTCCGCCGCTTTCAGATTGAATCCTGCCGCCCGGCCAGCAGTCTTCAAAGTATAACCAATGGATGCACGATATCAACAATGCGTTAGTTGTGTGTTTCTTTAGCGTGCTTACATATTAGCAGGCAATGTGACGTTGACGTGAATACTTAATGAGTTTTTATAACTTGCTAATTCACCAATACAAACAACTTTGCAAAACCTTGATGGATATAATTAAAAAATAAAAAGACAAGTGTGGTTAATAATAAAGTGAAAAAAAAAATTATAATGTTCCACCCAAAAAGGATTACTATTAAACAAGAAAAGTTGAAAAGAAATTGTCTCAATGGTGAAAGAGGTAATTTTTCTGTTATGATCATGCGATGATGATGATGATGAGAATGATGAAATTGTGATCCGCTTCAATTCTTTCTTTCTCTGTGTGCCACTCGTCTGAATATAATGAGAGGATAATAAGCCTTGTGAATTTGAATATGAATGTGGATCGCGATTATGTGATAGGGTTTTTTTCCTTTTTTATGTCATTCATTAATGTTTGATGAGATGGAAGAATTAAGTGGTTAATATAGGTGGAATTTGTGGGTGCGCATAGTATGAAACGGAAATCGAGAAAAATCGCAACTAAACGGGCAATTTTCAACCCTAATACGAAACTTGAAACTATGTGTTTCAAATGCGTTTTATTAGCGAGAGAAAAAGTGCGTTTGATGGAAAACTTTCAGTGTGAATGTTGTTTGTTTAGTTCTAGAAAAAAAAAACCCTTGTTTCATTTTTGTGTCTATTACTTTTTTTAACCCCATTGCATCCGTCCCGTTTAGCAATGAAAAAAGCATAACATGTTTTGATTTTCAGGCTATAGGTATACGCGGCTATAAATAAAATTGCGATCGCACTTTCCTTATACATATACCTGTACGTGTTAAGCTTGCACGTTGCGAATTTTTCTGTTTCTGTCGCACTGCCTGTTTGTAGCGTCGGCGGATAGGAATAAAGGTTAGAAAGGATCGAACTATCTTTGGATTTGTTACAGGATCACAAGTCCGTGCACGCCAGTGATCAGAGGATTCTGTGTTAAGGACTACAAACACATTTCATCGGGGCGCGCGGTTCGTGTTTAATTGAAAGTGAACTTTAATTCAAGTTTTGCGATTACAAATACCAGACGAAATATATAGGTACTTGCCCTAACTTCGTAGGTGTTTTATCAGTGTCTATGGTTTATTGACTGCAAAACAAATACATAAACATAGTTGTGCGATTACGAAGTTGGATTGTTACTCGGATCCCAGGGCAGCGTTTCACCATTGTATGAATATGAATATATATCACGACTGTACCGCTCCGTTCGTTTTATCTAAGTCACCACCTGTCTGACTTATCCGCATCTATACACGATTCTCAATGTATCTGGATGTATAAATTTAAAGCTCTGCATACAAAATACGAAGACCCACATACGATCGTAATGTTGCCGATACGTTTCTACGATAAACCAAGCGCCGGTTTGGCTTGGTTTTCTTATTCCTAAGAAGAAAAAAAACCTTCGTCGTCCGTGAAATAAGTGGGTGGACCGAACAAATGAACAAATGAAATTTATGTATAATAAAGATATATTGTAGGATTAATTGATCGTGAACAAAATAGTCATATACTTATAGTTATTAAATGAGAAAAAGTTTCTAGGCTGATATACTTTGTGCATACCTAAAACTGAAGTTATTTTTAAAAACAAGAACAAAACTGAGTAGACATCTCAAAATGCAAACTAGATCATTATATTTAAGAGTATTGTGCACAGTGCAGTGAGTTGAGTGAGTTTCTTCGTCAGTTACATATATCCCCCCCATCAGCCATGAAGACACTTACACCTTTACCGAGGACCTCTTCAGGTCTCATCGTGTTGACGTCCTGGATTTTGATTCTACTAGAACTTTGCACAGGTAAGGCTATAGCATGCTATTCATCACTCTTTGTTTGAACTCTTAACCCTTTTAATTTAGGTCAACTGATAGCTAAAAATTGTTAATTAACAAAATAATTTTTGAACGGTGTGTTTCCTGTGTGGCTGGCTCATACAAAGAACGTATAATTTAGTCGATGGTTAAATGTTTAATTACATTATGCGGTTATACAGAGCGTTTATTTTACCATCGAACATAGCATGTAGCGTATGCAAAATTCGCAGCTAAAATAAACGAATCAGGGTAATCAAAGTGATCAAAGTAATTAATTTTTATGATCATATCGTTACTGTCAGTTGTCAATTTTGTTCCTTGTCATATTTGAATTGATTGTTCACAAATTGTTCTTCAATCGTTAACTTCTTTCTCAAGGGGTCCGTCCCACATCCCCACTGTCGGTGTGTCTTTAGCAATAGAAATCCGCACTGCCATGAGTTTCACTCACTAGCTAAGTTCGACGGCAAAATAAATGCACGGTATGTTGATGCACTCACGCTGTAGTCGCGAGTATTATTTTTGTATCGGAATTAGCTATACTAAAATAGCCAATCATTCAACTGAATATATCCGTTTACACATGAACATGCCAATGTCACTCACCATGGCTTGTTCTATCTTGTGAATCGATCCGCAAAGTACAAATAGAGCATTACAACACTTTCAATACCAGTAAGTTCAAAAAGAAGACAAAAATTCAACGAACCAGCCCACGAGGGCGGTTATATTTTTATTAGAAAGCTATAATTAGACTTCCGACAAAGTGATTTCACATTTGTTTCAATCCAGGGTCGTAACAAATTATCTGGGGGCTCTGGGGCAGTAATCATTTGGGGGCCACTATTACAATCCAAAAATACGTAAATGATGAGACGAATCTGAGCTATGGGGTCCCTTTGTTTAGAACTACCCCAGTTGCCCCGTTGGAAGTTACGCCCTGTGTCGATCTCATACAACGAACGTATTAGAACGGTATTAGTTAGTTAAATACACTTGTAATAGATGTACCCTGCCACTATGCTAGTACCAATAGTTTACTAATTAATTTCCCTGCGTTTATGTGCTCGTCGATGCAACTGTTGCAAATGGATTGCGTGAATGCGAACCGATTGTTTGAACCATTTAAATACGTACTTACCTGTTACAGGTTTATGAATACAAATTCCATTGTTTTGCCTAAATATGCGTCGTTTAACAACAAACCGTTCAACATTCCTCATATAATTTGATAAACACTGCTATATGAATATAGTCGAAGAATAAAAAAATTTACAAAACACGAATATTTGTGAAAACCATTCATTAACAATGGTTTTTTTCTACACCTATTTAGTTATATGGTCATTATTAGCATTTTCACTACCGTGAATTCTGGATTTTTCATATCTTACTACCGTGAGATATGATTTCATATCTCACTGCAATTAAATAACATTGATCGCTTATCAAAGTTCAACAAGATTTAACGAATTTGAATTGTCCGATCGAATTGATCTAGGTATATGATCTAAGATCCCGAAGCAACTCGAAGCAACCCGAGAAATACTGTCAAAACTGTATGTGATCGCCCACCATATTGTTTCACTTGTCAGTTTCGTTGGTTCATCGAGAAATCACAATTTGTATTTTGTGTTAAAAATAGTGC
>JARJEB010026428.1:0-16950 GCA_030264535.1 Liometoxenus newtonarum
ATACCTATAATTGACTCGTGTTAAGCTCATAATTCGCGAGTGGTGATAATGTCTGTCATATGTGCCTGCATACACACATAGTAATCGCTGTTTTATGTGGTCGTCGCGGATAAAACACTTAAAAGTTTTGGAAAAATAGAAATTTATAAATAGATTGTAAGTTTCTTTAAAATATAGAATTGATCGATTTTAAGAAAGTTTTCAGGTAAAATAACATTTAGTATTTGGCTGTTCACCGCCAGCACTAGCAACACTAGCGCCACCTGCGGCAAGTAGGCGAACTAATTATGCGCCATTTAAAAGTAGAAATCTGTAAATTGTGCTCAAAAGTAGAAGCCTGTAAATTGTTCTATTTGGGGAATAGGTGAACTAAAACCTCGATATGCGCTATCTGTGGAGAATAGGTGAACTAAAACCTCTATTCACCAAGTCGAACTACTTTTGAGCACAATTTACAGATTTATTTTGAGTAGCCACTTGTATCGCGTAATTAATTCGCCTACCCTCCGCAGCAGGCGTTGGTGGCTAGCTGTGAACCGGCTAATCCTATGACCTACAATACTGTCTCAAGTTTCTAGATATTTTCACATTTTAAATCAATTTAAATACACAAATTCTAAATGTTTTCTTATACTTCTGTAATCAATTTATTTGTTAATATTTTATGTACTTAAGAATTTAATAACAAATTTTAACAATTTTTCCTATAATTTCTAATAAACCATTGCACGTTGTCCCGCAGGCAAAACAAAAATAAATAAAATAAAACATAACAACAATTACTAATTTTAAGTAAATTTTACATCAAAACAAATTAAAAACAGCAAAACAATAAATAAGTTTGGTGTAAATATTGCACACTAGTTAGTTAGTTATTTGAGCCTCTCCTTACTTTGAGATACTTATCAATTCAATATTTCCTCAACATTTTATTGGTGAGCAGCATTAGATTCATCACTTCCATAGGAAACTTCGGCATGGTATCCTGAAGGATCAACGTAATAAGAAACTGTTTGTTTCCTACCATCAGGCAATAAAACATGGTATTCTCCTTTAGTGGTGTCACCATCTTTCGTCTCCTTGTGACCGTAGTCGTTACCATGATCATAGTCGTGAATGCGATAACCAAATTCATAATTGGCGGCGTAATGTAACTGAAATTAATTGATAATTATGATAATTTATGCATTGAATAAATAGGTTCAGGGCGTATTCAGGGGGATATAGGAGTTAGAACCCCCCATTCGCTCTTTCCTTTCAAATACGTATAGGTACATTACAAAAAATAACAATTTATTTTGCAAAAATAAAGACGGGACCCCCCCCCCCCCATGGCCTAGTCCTGGATACGCTCTGATAGTTTTATAATTTTTGCACATCAACCATGTTATGAACATTTTATGCAACAAAATTTGTGCTAGCGCAGTTGCATAAAACGTTCTCCACAGTGTGATATGTCCATCTCCTTCATTCTCTGTCCGTCTCCTACTTTTTCGTTATATGTTAGATGCAGTAATAGCAATTGTCGTTTGGGTGGCATACGTAACATGTAACACTAACTTCTCATTCGATCGTTTGACTCTGCGTTCAAGCAACATTAGTGATTTTGTGATTTAAATTGGCATATTGTTCTAAAATATGATTGTGGGTGGCCAAAAAATAGTGTTCGCAACTCTTTGAGTTCTCAATGCAACTTGTTGCGAAAATAACTATTATGTTCTTGTGTATCTTTTCTGGGTTATCAGTATATTCATGTTAATTGCGTGTTTATGTTTCTTCGTTTCTTAAAATATATTCTGCATGTGTGTTTTTGCAAACTTTTCCTTCTATGTCGTGGAGAAAGTGTCACATTTGGGTTGACTTCTTTCTACAGAGTAAGATTTCGTTTGTATGATTTGAGTCACGACAACTTAAATATTTGTCATATAGAAAGTATTCGTGTGTGACTTCGTAACATAAAATGGTATAGTTACAAGTTATTGTACTTGCACCTGTCCTATTGTCTCTCTCATCAGTTAGTTTTCGGTCGTGAATTTCCTATTATTTTATTTGTTGTGTTTTTGTTGCAAAGTTTTTGTCCCCAGTACCGCAGTACCCGGTTGAACGCGAAGCGATGAAGAGTGCGCGAGTTAGTGGTCCCTAAATTTAATAGTTGCTTTCGATTTGGAAAAGAAGCTAGTAAGAGCTCTACAAAAACATCAACAGTGTTCGATTTGTTAATATCTGTTTTTGTACAGCAAAACCTCTTTGATACTTAGATAATAATTTTAAGAATCTCCAATTTAAATTATGGCAAAATAAATAAATATAAATGAAAACAATTTAGGAAAGCATAATCCCACAATGGAAATCTTATTCTTTCTAACGACCGGTTTCGAAGTAATTACTTCATCTTCAGGCTTTAAGAGCATACAAACAAATTGAAAATTAGTTACATCAAGAACATTCAAGTTGAAAAAATATTTTACATATTTCAAAAATTAATTGATTCAATCTCCATTTATGGAAATCACATGCAAATAAAATTAAAATTAATTTGTTTATTAATTTAATTTTAATTTTATTTGCTTATGATTTCCATAAATGGAGATTGAATCAACTAATTTTTGAAATATGTAAAATGTTTTTCCAACTTGAATGTTCTTGATGCAACTAATTTTCAATTTGTTTGTATGCACTTAAAGCCTGAAGATGAAGTAATTACTTGGAAACCGGTCGCTAGAAAGACTAAGATTGCCATTGGGGGATTAAGCTTTCCTAAATTGTTTTCATTTTGAATACATACCCACATTTCCCAATTGATGTTTTTCGTATTATAAATAAATAAAATTTTAGGTAATGCTTGGAAATATTTTAATAAATATAGTCCAAATAACTAATAAAAGAAATAAAAACAAAAGCGTTATACTTATTTTCGCAACAAGATAAAACGTGCGAATAAGACCCTCCTCAACACAAACATTTGCAAACACTATTTTATGCACACCTACAATCATATTTTATAGACAATATACCAAATAAATCACAAAATCACTAATGTTGCTTGAACACGGTCGAAAAGTCCAACAATTTCAAACTTATACAACCCAAACAACAATTGCTATTACTGCATCGAACATATAACGAGAAAGAAGGAGGTAGACATATCACACTGTTAAATAATGAAAACAAAGTTTTGTAGATAAAGTTGCATAAAATGTAGGTAAATAACATAGTAGGTGTGCAAAAAATCTTTAATAGCGCAATTTGTGCAGTAATTTGTTAATGTTTCTTTGTATAATTTTAAGTCTATATGTGCTTAAATGTCTGTTCGTATGGGGTCTTTTGTGATGTTTGCGATAGTGAGGACGACCATGTTTGTGTCTACCACCACCATGGGGATGAGAATATTCATTTTTCGAATTATTAATGACAATAATTGGGACGTTTGATTGTTCGGGAATCGATTTGAATTCATGTCCATGGTCTGACAAATGACTTTCCCAATAATAATGTTTGCTTGCAGGTGCAGGGTGATAATGATGGTGAGATTGGTGATGAAAACCGATGCGAGCTTGTGAGGGAAACTTGATTCGATTATCCCAGTGCCGGTGAACGTAAAACTTTCGTTCGTGCGGATTTAATTCAACAAAGTCAGTGTCATCCTCAACACGTTTTTCTGAATTATAAACATTTTCACTTGAATCATCCAAGTGAATGTTTACGTTTTTATTTTTATCAAAAGAAACTAATTTTGTATTTGTTAAATTGTGATTTTGTGTCTTCAATTTTGTACTTAAATAAATTTTATTTGATTCATTAATATTTTGAATCGCATCTTGTATTTGTATTTCTTTATAATCATTCTCAGAAACAAAGTAATCATAATCCGTCACGTTTGAATTATAATCATATAAATTGTCTTCGAATAAATTAGTCTCGGTCACGCTATCCGTATCCGTATTTGGGTTTGATGGTGATAATTCTGTGTCAACATGTCTTTTATGTCTAGTTTTATAGTTTTTATGTTTATATTCGTGTATACTTACTTCAGATTCTCCATGAGAGTTCTTCGATTCACCAATAACTGTGAATTGTGGTGGCACGTAATATTTGGTTACGACGTCCGCATAATCAAGATGTTCATTGTATTTAGGTTTATGTTCGTAATGTACAGGTTGCGCTTGAATAGCTTGATGGTATGTTTGAGCTGTACTGGCAGGTTGATAAATAAGTTGTTGAGGCTGGTGATAGTGACTGAGTTGTGAAGGAGCAGCAAAGTAATGATTTTGAGTTTCGGCCGGTACATTCAAAAAAATTGGAAATTTTGTCTGTGTTTTCTGCGAATTTTTAATACGCGTTGCTTGTGCCACTGTATGCGGATCATCCTTTTGTTCCTTCGCTTCCCTTTCCTTCTTTTCCTGTTCCTGTTTGTGTTTGTAAGCTAACGCAGCGACTCTGGCACGTTCTCTAGCAAAATTAGCTTGTCTTCTTCTTTCAGCCGCCTTCCGCTTTTCATCTTTTTCTTTCTCTTCCTGTTGACGTTTTGTTTCTGCTTCGGCTTCAGCTTGTGCATGTGCCCTAGCTGAGGCTTCATTCTGGGCCTTGATTTCTTCAAGGGCAGCATGTTCAGCGGCTTGTTGTGCACGTGCAATTGCTGCATGTTGAGCCTTGACATGTTCTAAGGCTTTTTTTTGAGCTTGGGCTATAATACTTTCGGCATGTGCACTTGCAGTTGCATCCAGTTGTGCTTGCAAAGATTTCAAGGCGTTAGGTTCGTTTCCAGAATTACCCAATGACTGAAGAGCTTGATTAACCACATGATTGTTTGAATGTTGTTGCTGGACCTGGATATTTGGTTTGTTATCTTGATTTGGAACATCATGGAAATCTTCTTTAATTGGTGTATGATCTTTGTAGTACTGGTTTCTGTTGAGAAGTTGTTGCAGGCCATGCAGTTGATTTTCTGGAGTTTGGCCCAAGAGTGAGTTCAATGCCGGCAGATGATCACTGGCTGTAGGTGCAACAAAACCACCTAAATTTTGTTGCAACACTTTTGGATTACGATCAACATAATTGAAATAGTTTGAATCATCTTGTCGTTTTTGACCGGCTTCTACTTCTTCGTTAACTAAATAGCTGTTTGGTTTCAAGCTCTTTTTCGCTATTCTTCCTTTTGGCAGCTGGGGAGTTTCCGTTACCAAATCCTCCAAAACAACTCGACTTGGTGCTGTTATCAGTTTAAGACCTATATTTTCCAATTTGTTTTCTCCTTCAATTCTTGCTTGTCGTGGTCTTTTGATTACATCTTTGTCAACTTGTTGTTGCTGCTGATAGCGAATTCTTTGCGGATCAACTTGGCCGCCTTTTTGATACTCTTGATAATTAAACACAGGTGGTTTTTCGTAAGAATCTTGCGCTGGTTGTTTTTGTGAATTACTTTCATAAACTTCCGGAATATGAATATGTGCAGCATTACAAACCAGTAAAAAGCAACAAGCCAATAACTACAAAATATTCCGAAAAATTTAATATTTGTATATTGTTTCAATTGTTTTATTAAAAAGTAAAAAAAAAAAAACTTACAATTTTTGTATAATCCATATTTTGTAAATGAAACTTAACAACTAAAACAATTAACTATACTGAGATCCGCGTCGCTCACTATTAACATTGACACTGAAGATTCACTATCAGCTCAACTTACTTTCTATGCCGGATTATCGGAGCACAGGGAGCTTTATAAAGAAACGCCGGAGGGGCTAACGATCGTCTCACTCTTACTTCATGCTGAACCACAAGTTCCTTGGAGTATGTTGTTATGTGTGCGTAGAAAAGAAGAAAGCAATAACTGGATTAACATATGTGAGTGAAGTCAAAATGTGTTTTGGTAAATTTCTCCATTTGTGGTTCTTTTTTTTTGCTTGCACACACAGATGCAGATAGTAGGTCGAATAAGTGAAGAGGACGATTTTTATTAAAATTTAACACCGAATTTTTCATGCTCATAGTTTTTGTTTATTCATATTCATAACTTTTTGTTTTGATGCCTCTTTTATAAAGTACATACAATAAAGTATTACGAATTTAATTTTAATGAACAAGACATTGCAAACAATTCTCTTTCATCACTGAAGCCATGAAAGTGCAAGAAATTAATATCATTTTATTTAAAAATGCGAAGAAGAAGTTATGTCATTTTGTCACGGAATGCGACCATCCGAAGAACTTATAGAATTATGGAAATATATCTAATAGTTGAGTCAAGTAAAATTGCTCCATGCACGTGGCGAATTCAATGAAATAATAATTGAGGAAGTCCTCGAATTTCATTTTCATCTTCTAGGTAGTACTAACTAGTTCCTTTGCAGCGCACCATTCTAATGTTCTTGTATAAATTATAATTACACAATTGAATTTGGCATTCTCTTATTCTATAATGGTAATTGCTGTAAGTGCTGTATATTATTAAAAAATGAACAATGAAATTCTTCGGCGAGTATATTAAAATATTACGGTAAAAACATCGCAGGCTAAGCTATACAATTTCAACTTTTTGTTTCAATTGAATTCATGGTTTACTAACCGCAGTAGCACCTAAATTTAAAAAAAAAAATGTTTCTGGTTTCTATCCATTAAGTTTAAGTGAAAATTACATGACTTTTGGGTGAAATTCGTCGCGGTATAATAACTTATCCAAAATTCAACACATGGAACACATTCCATCAAGTAACCATGGTAAATGTAAACTACAAAGTCATGAACAAGCGCTGTGATTACATTATTAGCGTTTATTCGTGGTTACAATAAATAAATAAATATAGTAACTTTCGCAACAAGTTGCATTAAGAATGCTCTTATGATTGAGTTTTGCAAACACGAGCGACGCGAGCGCGAGTAATAAAACGAGCTTGTGAACAAGCCTTTACGCTAAATCGAACATCAAACGGTAAAACGTCAAACGCATAAGGTTACACACGGAACAATCTCAAAACCTATGCAACCCAAACAACAATTGTCAGTAAAAGCATAGAACATAGAACGAGAAAGAAGGCGATGGACTGAAGTATTGCGTTATGGATGTAACTGCGCAAGCACAAATTCTATTACATAAAATGTTCATTCCATAGTGGGTATGCGAGAATACAAAAATATATTTGGGATAAAATAAATACAAAGTGCTTGTAAAGTTGTGAAATTGTGAAAATCTACATTTATAACATATAGGTAGTATTAAGTTATAGCTATATTTATTTTTAAGAATTGGTTATTAATCAACATCCTTTTCTAATCGTTAACTTTCATTAATAACAAATATCATCCAATTCAATACAATTTTCTAATGTGACTCTTAAAACTTGTTTATAAAATCATTTATTTCAAAATTTTGTAACTTCCTTGAAAATCATAAATTATAACTTACAACCAAATAAATTCGTTAATTATAGTAAATTTAGAAACTTTATTACTACCAGTATTAGTTTTATAATCGTGTATTTATTTATATAGACACGATATTCTACGCCCAGTTAATATTTGAATGGAGACTTTCAATTTTATTTCAAAATTTGAATCAATTAAGTATAAGAAATTGAAATTAATTCGTTTCATCGTTTATTTTTTCAAGATCATATCGAAATATTTTTATTCGCTCATTAGAACCAGTAGCCATATAAATAGAGTTCTGGACCAATTTCCCATGTAATTTTAAATGGGCCTAAAATCGGGTCAAAAGTGGTGGGGGTAAAAGCCGCTCGAATACAGGGCAGAACATCAAATAAACACTGTATATTAAAAACAATGCTGCTAAGAACATCAAAATAAACATTGTGTGTTAATAACAAAACTGTTACGAACATCAAATAAATATTGCATGTTTATTTGATGTTCTGCCCTGTACTCGAGCGGCGTTTACCCCCACCACTTTTGACCCGATTTTAGGCCCATTTAAAATTACATGGGAAATTGGCCCAGAACCCGCTTTATATGGCTACTAGAACCAAGAACATATTGTACAAATGATATTGCTACATATTTTAGTGATAAAGTGAAAACGGAAAAACTTTATTTTCCTTTCCAAGTTTCAACGTGTGTTTATCACGTGTTTTTATTATGAGACAAAATCGTGATTCGGCTAGATCAAACAATTCATAATCATTCTCCTTTTATATTCTTATTGAATTGCTTTCCAATAATCGTATTATAAACGTATATTAAAACGATCGCGTGTCAAAGTTATAATTAAAGTTAAACCTTAAAGCACTAACTCCTCCAAATATGGTGAAAGCAAGACATGACAATCAATTACTGCACCATTTTATACAAAAAAAAAACAAAAACATTTTGAAATATATTTGTATATCTAATGTAATCGGCTTAATTATTTTGGCAAATGTTTGCTTCTTTCGCAATAATTAACAATAGATATAATAATTTATAAAGCTTTCTATACTTATAAATTTTTAGATACTTTCAAACGAGTGTTTTTAGATATTTCATGAACAATTAGTAATTATAAAGTGTGGAAACTAATTTTGGAAACCGCAGGTAAAACTCCGGACGAGGCATAGTGCACGAATTTCGAATTAATTAGCATTTTAATTATTTGCCCGACGCACATACCTATACATATAATTTTTGTTTGTTCCTATTCCCGCATAGTTTGTTGTTAAATCGTTCACATTTTTCTTATTCCGTTGGATTCCCGCTCTTCGAATTCGTCAGTGAAAGTGAAGGCATGGAATTTTGTTTTAAAGCGAATTAATGCGAGTACAAGTTTTTTGTTTCCCGTCGATTAATTGATATTCTTCCGGCGCAAAGCTACCATAATTATTTTCTTCCGACAGTGTGGTGCTTTTTCCAGTATTATTTCAATTACACAATGTCATTAATTCATTTAAATGAGACTCAGAATAACAGAGAATAATGAAATTAATAGATTGAACAAACGAGATTGAAATATAATTTTTTTGCATTAATTATATGATGAAGTTGAGACTGCTGGAAATAATTAACAATCATTAGAGAGAAATTAAAAACTGAATGTTCCATTAAAATATTAAGAATATTTTTTTCTGAAAGTGATGTTTGCGGAAGAATACAAAGAAATAAGAAAAACTATTATCATCAGTTTTTCTTATTTCTTTGATTAATAGCTATTATCGTTGCTTGTTGCAAAGTTGTTTGATTCAAATTTGTGCGTACTTGTTTAAATGGAAATATAACTTTAATGTTGAATTATAATTTTAGAAATTTTTAATTAACCATCTTTTACTAACGGTCATAATTAATAGCGCCAGAGTGTGCAGCGTATAATTAATGTTATTAGAAATTATAGGTTTTTCTGCAAATCATTTTGACATATTTTATTTATAAAATGCAAAACCGCGTACAGGTACAAATTGCATTTTAATGATTACGCATTCACTTATGGATAATTATGGCTCTTTTTTATCGTTCAACCAGCAACGTGGTTCTTATTTGCAAGTAGATGAACATGATAATATCAAGTTATAACAAATAGGTGGCTACCTTTAAGTAATAAATTAATGCTAATAAAGATTCAGATGAAGATGAGTCTATAAATTATGCATCGCAGAGTATGTCAAAATATCCGCTTCCTACATAAAAAAATATGAATAAAATTTCCATATACATGTTTTCATCTTGTTTCGAATAAAAAATTTATAAATTCACAAATATATTCTTGCTTACAATATCTTTGCAATTTTAATAAAATCTGTTTTTCGTCGTATTAGCTTCAAGATGTTAGAAATTCAAATTAAATTTAAATTGCCAATTTTTGAACGAATCGTACTTTTTACTTTCTAAATATTTAAGACTGTTAGGTTAGAAAAGTTGCCTGTCAGATCAAAATATTTAGGCTACCAAACTTTCGCAGCCAGTCCAAATTAAATAAAATTCCCTAAACGCACCAAAACGTTTTATTAAAATGTTATTAACATAGACATAGTAAGGATAGACAGAGCGTTGGCAGCTTTGTAATGTTCAGTCAGGATGGAAAGAGATGGGCAATGCATATTTTCCCCTGGCGCTGAATATAAAAGAGCGAAACGTGAAACTAAAAAAAACCAAGCAAGATTACAGATCGGTAGTGGTGCTAGTGGGGACTAAACATTAGATTATAATCCTTTGTGCACGTGTGTGCACCTCGAAATGACATGCCCCTAACTATTACAAAAATTGAATGGCGTATGCCGCATATTCAAGCTGAAGACGGAGTTAGGTTAAAAATATATAAAAACGTACAAGCACGCTGAAGCAAGTTTATATTTTTGTCGCTTTGCAATCAGCGCCAAGAGATGTTTTTTGTCTCTCCCAAAGACACACTCTTACACACGGCGACATATGAGCACGCGCCGTCTATCCTTCCTATAGGTCTATGATCATTAGCAATTAACATTTCAATTCTGTGCACCGTGAAGTTACTCAAGTTAAATATACAAGATTGGCCCCCTTGAAAGGGAAGGGCCCCAGGCCCAGGGAATTACCGCATAGTTGCCCCCGCCGCACTCACGACGGCCTGGACTGGACGGGGACAGGAACGTTTTTGTAAGAAAAATAAAGAAAATGTTCTATTAAAAGAAAACAAAAAGCTAAATTATAAAAAAAAGCTATATAATATCCATACAAAATTAAACAAAAACTAAAGGACGGTTTATGATTGACATAAGGATATAAAATAAATCGTTCAAGTATTTGAATTGCCATGATTGAATAATAAATCGTAACAAAGCAATTCAAAAACTTGAACTATTTATGTTATATCCTAAGTTAATATTTTGTCAATCATAAACCGTCCTTTAAACAAGCATACTGAAAGCTATTATTCTAATTTTGATTTTTTTAAATATAAATAAAATCACAACTCTCACATTAAATACAAAACTTAACAGACATTTACAATTGTACGTAAGGTCTGCATGTAAAACTAGACACACAAAAAACTAGATAAAATTCCCCCAAAGTGTAGAAATAAATATTAAATTTAACAGAAGGTACGAGGGTACATAATATAATTCAATATACCTACCTAATTTTATTGTTCGGACTTTTCAATTGGCTTTCCATTCTCATCAATTTCGATGGATGGAATTAATGGTGGCATAAATCCGTATTCTAATCTAATGTTACTTCCAAAACTATGCCTTGGATTCCTATATTTCCTAACTTGTTGATGCGTTAATTGCGTCATTGGTTGATATTCATGTATAGTTTGCAATTGTTGGGAAGCTTTGAATGGTGGTCCTTTCGGTGGTTTCATACCAATATGACCATTGAATCTAACATTATGGTAGAAATTGTTGCCAACGCCAAGTCCAAGAGGTACGTAACTTGATTGAAGGCTTTTTTGCTTTTTATTATGATGATTGTGATTTATTTGATAGTTGTGCTGAATATTATGTTGTTGGGGTTGGTGACGGTATTGATGGCTTACTTGGTAACTTGGTGCATAAGAATATGATTTCATTGGCACTTTTTGTACTTCCTGATGGAATTTTAAAGGAATATACTGCGGTATTAACTTTGTAACTTGAGGGAATGGCTCCAGAAGAACACTTTGTTGCTGGTTCACAATTACTGGTTTCTGTTGAAGGATTGGGGGAATTTGATGATGCTGGTGAGGTTGAGGTTGTGGTGGTCTTTGAACATAATCAGCAACCGTTTTGATTGGCACGGAGAGTATTTGTTGGGGTTGCGGTACCAGAACTGGATGAATTGATTGTTGATAATGTGGAGGAGGATATTGATGCTGATGTTGCTCAATATATTGAACGGGAAGTGGTTCAGGTACCAATGGTTCTTGCACAATTTGTTGTTGCGGTTCCTGTTGTTGCTGCTCCTCACCATTATCGTTAATTTCATACCCCTGGCTCTTTTCTAACTTAGTAACTCCTAATTGTGGATGTTGTACAAGAATTTGTTGATAAGGTGCTTGCTGGACTTTGAATTCCAGTTGCCCGGACTCTTGCTCTTGATCATGCACAGTCCGATAGGCAACTTGTGTTAAAAACGGATTCGAGTGATTCAACTCTGAAATAAGTGCCTCTGGATTCGGTAGACGTTCAATTGAATATTTCAGTAAGCTTGCCCCCAAGTCAACGTTCTGTTTGATTTCATCATTTTTACTAGGAACTCCATCATTTTGTACGAATTCAAATTTACCTAAATAATACGGAACGCTTTTCTGAATTTCAACCACCACTGAATCCTTTGGAGCTGATTGATTGGGTGGATCTACTGATTGCAATTGAACACCAGCTGTAATAGGTGCCAGGAAGGTAGTGCCTAGTGGTCTTGGCGTAACAACTATTGTTGGTTGAGTAGCTCGATAAATCGTTGAGAAAGTCTTAACCGTTTTGATAGTGCTTTGTGTTGTCGAGAATACTTTATCATTATTGTACTCCAAGTTGTTTTCATCTAAATCTGCCACAATAATCGGCTGCTTCGATAGAGGAGCTGGTTTAGTTACGCTAAGAGGTGTGGTAGCGCTCGGATATGGATTTTGGGTAGTACCACTTTCTCCGGCTGTTTCCACATCAACATTTTTCTTCACGTAATGTTTTTCGTACTCTTCAATTATCGCTTTTGCAGTGCTCGTTTCAACGAGCACATGTTCGTCATCGTCATGCTCTTTTTTATCTTTTTCTTTCTTGTCCTTATCATTCTTACCTTCTTCCTTTTTATCATACTCACCATCAACTAGATTCGTTGTAGGCGAAGTTGACTTTTTGTTGGAATCTTTATCGTTATGTTTGTTGTTGTCCGAATTTTGATGATGAACAACTTGTTCTTGTCGAAATGGTGGCTGAACATGAGTTATCAAATACATATGATGTGGTTGGTAGTAATTGTGTTGTCCTGCCGGTTGTAGTTGTCCATCGTAATTTGCAACAAACAGATTGGGTTGCGGTGTAATATAAACAACATTCTCAAGTTGTTGTCCGGGTTGGTGTGGAACTTGCTGGACATGAGGAATTTGTGTGTAGGACAATACATTTTGGCCATGCGGTTGGTCAGAAACCGGTGGATGAGTTACATAAAACTCTTGTTGATTCACTGCAGGTTGCAAATAATGATTTTGTTCAGGCTGTACGGATATCAACTGATTATCAACCGGTTTGCCGATTTCCGGTTGCAGATAGAGAATGTTTTGACTAGTTTGCTGTGGTTCTTTGCTCTAAAACAAGCCAATTTAATTAGAAATTAGAAACAAATTAAAGCAATTAAAACAATACCTTCTGAAGTGCTTCGACCGCTGCCTTGCCGAAAGCAATTCGCGTTATCGATTTACTGTGAGGACTAACATTACCGTATTCGATAAAAGGCTGATAACTCCAGTTGTCTGTTACATATGGCAAATTCTGTTTACCATCCAGTGAATTTACCAAATATCTAGTGGAATAGGGCCATTACGTATTAAAAGTATAACTGTGACATGAAATATAAATTCAGTTTGTTTTTCAATATTATTAATAAGAGCAATTCCCACATCTAATCGTAATTATTTTGATAATTGAAAAAGTAAAAATTAAGAAACTCTTCACCATGAACAAATTGCTAGCTTAGCTTTGATAGACAGCATGACTATAAATCATTTTTAACTTTTATTAATATATTGTGCATTATATCCGGTAATTACTTCCACCAGGAACACATTACCCAAGATAATTGAACAAGTTTAAGTACAGTGAAGAACCAAACACTCTGGCAAGATTTTTCAATAACCCAAATCAAAGTCGACTGTAAGCGTAAAGCGTACAGAGGCGGATTTAGGCATGGTCTTTATCATTTAGGGAGCCCCTTCCTTGGCGACGACCGTCTAGAATAAGCGGTCCGCCCCTGGTAAAGCAAATACAAATCTAAACTATCAGAAGAATTTATCTTACTCGTTTTATCTCTAAACACTTAACTCTTATTCATATGTAGGCATGAATATGAATATTGTTTGAGAACATATCATAAAGTGCTAAGAGTCTACCAGCAGGTGTTTTTAGTCGAAGTGGTATTCAAATTTCCATTATGCATTGTAGTGAATTGTTTTTCTTTTTTTTACAAGCGGCCAAAAGTCTATTGTGTATTGTGCAATGCCATAAATTAGAAGTTGTATAAATTATAACTTGTGCTGATTAGTTTTGTAATTTCTTCGTACGTTATAAGATTGAAGAAAAAATAATGAAAATACTAGTGGTAGTAAATATATCCGATCCAAATGCAAAAAGGGACAACAAGAAAACCAGTTAAGCAATCGCTATTTCACAAGGAAAAAGTAGGAAAAGTAAAATTAAAAAAAAAGAGCAAATTTTTGCATGTATATGTATATTTCATACCTTTCGTTTCCATCTGCCGGTTGGGAAGGATCTCCTGTCGAAATTTTGTTCTCGATTTTGTAGTCGTAATTAATTTTCGTCGTTTCCTATGAAAAAATATTATTTAAGAAAAAAATTATTTTTTATGAATTTTATTGATTGATTTAAAATTAATAGTAAATAATTACATGAAATCACTCAGAAGAATTGCGCCACTCGCCTTCGGCTCGTGGGCTCAAATATCATCTTCGTGAACAATGGTCATAAGCGCGAATATAATACTATGCTTTTTCTACACCTTGCACTATTTTTAACACAAAATACAAATTGTGATTTCTCGATAAAACAACGAACAATGACTATCTGACAAGTAAAACAATATGGCGGGCAATACACCAGAGCTATGGTCGGAATTCTTAGGGTTCTTTCGAGATTTTAGATCATATAGATAAGTTGGATCAGTCACTTCAAATTTGTTGAACTTTAAATGATCTACGAATATACGCGATCAATGTTATTTAATTGCAGTGATTTATGAAAATCCATAATTCACGGTAGTGAGTAATGAAAATCCATAACTCACGGTAGTGATTTATAGGTACCATTAATCACCCAAAATATGATAATGACCACATAACTAAATAGGTGTAGAAAAAAATAATGAAAATTATTGTGGAAAAAAGGGCATGTGACGTTTACATACTCAGTTGATATATGAGAAAAGAGTAGAGCATCATTAGTAGCGTTCTTTTTACACGAAATCTCAGTTATTTCTCAGCTATGACGTCATGACTCAATTGGTTGCTCAATTAAACTGAACCAGTTCAGTTAATCTGAGCTTGCTCGAGACCATGTGCTTATTTAGTGAGTCGATCACACTCAGGTTATTTTCCGAATGACAGTTCTAATAATGAGTTTACTAACTGAATGGCTGACACTCACTTTAGTGTAAAAGGAACGTAACTATAGTGTTATTATATTAAGAACGATTCACAAGCATTACAACTTAATTAGGCGTTCGCTAATGTGTTCATAAAAAAGTACAAGATTGGGATTCACAATCACAATATAATTTAAAATTCTCATAAAAATAAAAATAGATGAAATCGAAAAAGTAGGGTTATAAGTCAACATGAGAATTATAGCCCAAAATTAATACTTCACACGATGATAATAACATATTTTACAAGAAACAAATAACTGTCGTGTTTTCAACACATTGTTTTTCATTCTTACAATATTGGATGCTTCTGTGTTCGAATCTGTGAATGGCGGTGCTCCATATCCGACGTTGAGCGTCAGTAGTGACGCCAGAAGTATCTGAAAAATGAAGTTAATTCATTTATTATTACAAAGAAATACTTTCTACGTATCATAAAACGCAACATATTGGTTTCACTCGATTTTACAAATATAATGTAAATGCTTCCATTAATGATTTGATTGGCGCGAATGCGAAGTGCAATTGTACTTTACCGATGAGTTGGAACGACCTAATTTTTTTTTGAATTCCTAATTCTAATGTAAGTGATAGAAAAATGAAAAGTTGATAATATATTAACTTTGAATGGTCTAATTAGAATCGAAAGTATTTTTTTAAATTTTATTGGGTTGCATGCTTCTCAATATATTTAAAAAAAGTTTCGCTTTCTATCGTAAAATCACTTTTTGAAAGCACTTAACATGTAAGATATTTTGGAATACGATTTAACACGAAAATAAATGCACGTATCACATTAACATCGTTCAAATAACCAGCAATTTTGAAATGGCAAAAGATATTCAAGATATTCAACAAAACAAATCGCGATATCTCATATATCTACGTGAAGATAGTTGGATTAAGTTGTTGAAACAGCAAAAGTTCACTCAGCATTTAATATATACATAATAATATCATTAATGACTGTTAAGATATAAGATAGAACTGGTGCTGTTTAGTGTTCAACATTCAACATTTTCTGGTATCAGTGGCGTAGCTAGATTAAATTGACACCGGTGCAAAATCATGAAAGGGGTCCAGCCTATGATCTCTTGATTCTAAAGTAAACTGGATTGACCAATCTCATAAATTCTGTGCCATATCTCATATCACAACAGCAAAGCATTTGGAAAATAATACCAAATCATTTAGTTTTTTTTTTTAAATTTTCACATTGACAATTTACGAACGGGGTCCCCAAATCGTGAGCGCCGCCCTGTCTTTTACATTGTTTGGAAAATTCACATCACTACAGTTTAAAAATCTGTTCACGTCATACAAGTTTTTATATAAAATTTCAAATAAGACAAGCGTGTTCGCCATATCAATCTAATAATGCATGACATTATTGTGTATCTTGTGCGTTTGAACTTTGGTTTGAACAGAACAAGATTTTAAGAAAATCTTCTCGTGGCTTGGCTTTTGCTATATGACAGGAGAAGCATACGTAATATGAAAATTTAGAGCAAATCTCTTTACTGTTTGTTTATACATATTTTATAACTGAATCACGTGTATGGTTAAATTTTGATACAGCGGAATTAGTATTGTCGCCACTCATCAGGCACTAATTTACAAAAAAATAATTTAGTGCCTGATGAGTGGCGACAATACTAATTCAGCTGTATCAAAATTTAACCATACACGTGATTCAGTTAT
>JARJEB010026431.1:0-10155 GCA_030264535.1 Liometoxenus newtonarum
ATATACGAAAAATTTAACCCGATTCGCTAGTTTCACGAATCGTTCTAGTTTCGTCAAAGAGCAATGTGCACAAAATGGCCTGTAGACGATTTCGTGCTGGTTCAAAATTCACATCTAATGCAAGAGACGACCGATAAAGTGCAACTGCTTTCTCGTAATCACCTAACGATGTGTAAATATTACCAGCAGTAAAATGATTGACGGCAAATTTTGGATTACTTTCCATTGCGATTTCAATTACTTCCAATGCGTCGTTGAAATTTCCAATCCTAAAAGTTGAATAGCACACAAGTGAGACAAGTCAACAAAATATATTAATATGGGAGGCGCCATTCATACTTTAGTAAAATGTTTGCGAGATTTAATAGTGGAATGTCTTTCATATCCGATGGCACATAAGTTAAGGCCTGTCGGATACACATGACAGCTTCTTCCGTGTTTCCAATGACACGCCAATACAACGCTGCTGCTGTAGCCAGAATCCATGATGTATTATTCTATAAATACAAATGAAACAGATGTCACTTGAAATATTATTTAATATTTATATAGAATATTTTTTTACGCTAACTTAATGTAAGTAATGATATTACGTGATATCATATTTTTATTGATTTAATTGACTATTCATGAACTAAATAATGTTGTAACAAAAAGGAAGCCATGACAATGTGTTATAAATAATTATTTTAATTTTTAAGAAATGTCTGAATTTGTATCTTTATGTCTTATGTGTGTAATTTATTTTCTAAGTAGAAATTTTTTGCGGATGTAAGAATTTCTTATAATTTACCTCTCTTAACGCGGTGCCTATTTTGGCGCCCAATTCGGTTACGGATGCGTCTTGGTCTCCAGCCATTAAACCCAACCATTCTGCAATGCTTTCTTCGGGAATAATAGGCAAACGGCGTCTTAGTACCATTGATGTTATTTGATCTAATGCCGCTGAGCCTGGCGTAACGGCACTTAGGCAATGCGGGCGTATTTCTGTCGCTGGACGATGTAATGGCGCTAGATATGGTGCAATGCTAAAATTTAGAGATGATTAATGTCCGGACATTTATTATAATAAGTGCTCGAATAAATGTCCGGACATTAATCATCAGACATTTTTTTCAAATTAATGACATTTTAGAAAATGACACTTAGGACATCATTCTTTTACTTTTTTATAAAAATTCCAAATTGTAGAATAAAACTTTTTTATGTTTGAAACAATTCACAAACTCTGGCACAAACTCGATTTTAGTCACAAATCTGCGATTCAGCCTCGGACATTTATGAAAGTGTCGTGTCCACAAAAATGTACAAAATGGAAGCTTTCCATCGCTCATCTCTAATAATTTTTTTATTTTCTTACTCGTAAAATATTTATGAAACAACTTTTAGTTATCATGCTAAGACCTCGGCTAAGACAGATGATTAATGTCCGGACATTTATTCCATTAAGTGACCTAATAAATGTCCGGACATTTTAGGGGATAATCATGATTTATTTTAAAAAAAATTACATTTTAGGACACTTAAACGGACAATACGCTTTCACTTTTCACTATTTGTGATCTTGGGTTTTTGTTAGAGATGTTTAATGTCAGCACATTTATTTTTCGGACATTTATTCTAGTAAGTGTCGGAATATTTGTCTGGACATTTTTGGCCATTAATCATCAAACATTTTTCAAATAAAACATTTTAGGACACTTAAACGGACATCATTCTTTCACATTTTTATAAAAATTCAAAATTGTAGAATATAACTTTTTCATGTGTGAAACTTGAAACAATTAACAAACTCTGGCACAAACCAGGTCACAAACTCCTCACAATGTTTTATTTTTAAAGTTAATTTGTGACCTTGGGCTTTTGTGCCTGATTTTGGCTGGATTTTAGTCAGAAATTGCGATTCCCCCACCAGCGGACATTTATGAAAGTGTCGTGTCCACATAAATATCCTAATGTCCAAAAGGGAAACTTTCCATCGCTCATCTCTAAAATTTATATTTTCTTACTCGTAAAGTATTTATGAAACAACTTTTAGTTATTATGCTAAGCCAGAGATGTTTAATGTCCGGACATATATTCCAATAAGTGACCGAATCAATGTCCGGACATTTTTCGACAGTATGACATTTTAGGACACTTAAACGGACATTTTGATCCCAAATCAGCGTTTTCTTCAGCACCGGACATTTAAATGTCCAAATTGAAAACTTTCCATCGCTAATTTCTACTAAGCCTAAGACATACTTGATATTCCGACTGGAAATAGTTTCCCACATCGAAGTAAACTGCAACCAATCCGCATCTTTAATATCTTTACACTTGGTTTTCGAAAGTGCATACGTCCCCGACTTGTCATACACATTTAGCATAACTTCTTGGACTGGATCTTCGCTCATTGATACTGAAACTATAATTGCAAATGTATTCAATAAATTTCGAAGGGCCCACGTTTAATTGCTTACCGTAAAAATCTCCCAACGAACTTTCGGGCATTGCTGATTGGGTAAGCACTTCATTCTCATCCCCAAAGAAAATCCGCATATGAAAATCCTGAGTATCCGCATCGGCATGAATCATCGTTGAGATCAAAGAGCCAGGTGCGAAACTACTAGCGCACTGTTTAATCTCTTCTTGTTTGGTGGTATCGGTATCAATTGGTGTCTTCTGCTTTTCTGCTTTGAAACATTGTATCGCGGCGGTTTTGCAATGCTCACCATTCGCTGAACAAATCACACCTTCTCCGTTAGAGTTTTCCGTACAAATATCTCCGCGTTTTTCATCCTCTTTGGGCGATAACTCATATTCACCAAGTTTAATTCGACATGCCCACAATTTCAATAAACGTTCCGCTTCCCCGTCGTAATAAAAAGGATCAACGCGTAGTACGTTCTTTAAGTAAAACATTGCCTTGATTGGATTCTGTTTTTGGTAATAAATGAGGGCAAGAAGGAAATTTGTGCTCGGCTCGTTGAAATTGATGCGGACAGCTAGGTTTGCGAATTTGAGTGCGTTTTCAAGGAGACCCATTTGATATAACATTGAACCCATGGAGACGAATGCAACGTCCGTGAATTCGCTAGGCATGGGTTCTACGTGCATTCCAAGACATTGCATCGCATTTTTGGTATTGCCACGAATGCGCCAGTACATGTTGGCTAAGATTGCCAAGCTCCAGGTTGGAGCTTTCTTTTTGTTCAAGGCACTCACGATGCGCTGACCTATTTCGGCTTCGTTGCTATTACCATTATTAATGTAATTCAGAAAATGCGATCGGAATATTTTGTGAGTAGGCAGAGGTTTGTTTTTTTCAACTAATGATTTTATTTCTACGGGTAGAAATTTTTCGATGAAATCGTAACTTGCAAGCTCGCATAATGGCGGATACCATGGTAATGGATGCTCTTCAGTTTCCTTTAGATCAATGTCTTTTGTTAATAATTTTGTTACCCTAAAATATCAGTCAACGAACTGTAATTGTCGTATATGTACATAGTATAAACCCTAAATTTTATTATCCAACCGATTGAAAATTCGTAAACAATAAGAATTTAGGCGGTTATAAACACAGGGTGTGTATAAATTCGTGAATTAGCTTGCTTCATTGTAGTTGCTAATTTCGGCAAATTAGAAATTTGGTCGAAAGTTATTATACACTTTCATTAAAGTATGATTTACTTTAAGAAAACACGGTTTTTAGCATTTATAAAACCAAATTTCTTAAGAGAAAACGATTTGGCATCTACGTAATCGCCTTTTAAATTTTTGACATTACTGTTTTGATCATAGAGTTTCTAATATTCCTAGAGAGAAGGTACTGTTACAAATGTGATGCCACTGGTCCGCCATATTTGTCCGCACCATAACAAACTCAAACCCTAAAATGTAAACTACCCAAAGTACACGCACGGACAAGTGACACTGCAGTCTAAGCACGGACTAGTGACACTGCAGTCTATTTAAAATTTCGCCTTTCAGGAGCGACCAAAGCTGCGTTCGGCTATTCAACTCTATTATAGACTCTTTTCACTCTAAACGCTCTTTAGTCGTTCGGCTATTCCAAAAAGAGTGAATCCAGCTATCTTTTTATACGTATAAAAACTCCACCCCAACTCCACTCAAACTCTGAATAGCCGAACGCAGCTCAAATATAGCGATTTGGTGTAATCCCCTTCAGTTCTTTGTTCTCTCTATTGACGTATATATCTATGGTTTTGATTGATCATCCTTAGTTACGAAGTTTATTATGTAGGGGAAGTGATACCCCTCCACTATAACGTTGAAATATCTACCGTTTCTTTTATTGGCTCCTGAAGGCTAATCCAACATTTTCGTATAAAGATTTTTTTCTTCAGAATTGTCCAAAGAGGAACACTACCGAATTTATACACACCCTGTATAAAGGATCAAGATCCATGTGTTGTTTAAATTGTGAATATATAGAAACTGAGACCTTCACCTCACGTGCATGTTGATCACTAATGACATCCTTTTATACAGGGTGATACATTTTGGATGTCCCTATATATTGATACAAGGTCTGTTAAATTTGCAAAAATGGGCAGAATTGTATGCGTAGTTAGCTGGCAGTCGTAGTTTTAAGTAATAATTATTCATTATTCAACTAATTAAGACACGAATTTCAAATTCAGCTGAGAAATACTTAAGAGAAATTTGTCATATATGGTAAACAAATGAAAAAATATACTATGTCCGGTTTCCCCGGAAATTCATATTTTTCATCAGAGGCGGATTTAGACATGGTATTTATGGGCTGCACCACAGAGCCCGGTTAAATCAAAGGGCTCCTTCGCTCGCGGTCACCCAGAACTTACACAGTCTGCATATCCAAGTATCGAGACTTTGGTTAATTGGGTACGCACCCAAACCGTGTTCGCCCAGGGTCCGTCCCTGTTTTTCATAAAAGTATAAAAGGAATTACATTCGGAAACTGTGACTGATTTCAATTACGAAATGTATTTTTTGGAAGGCTTATCTCACAAAAACAATTTTTCATTCATATTATTCATAATTCATTATTATTAATATAGTTATGCTAAAGGTCCGGGTTCGAACCCCGGCGAGACAAGTCTTTTCTGTAAAAATAAAAATTTTAATAATATGAATGCAAACTTCTTCCTGTGAGATAAGCCTTTCTAAAATACATTTCTTAATCATATTTTTCAAGTGTCATGTTTTTCCGGTTGCAACCTTACCGTTTGTAATCATGTGTGAAAGCTAATTTTGTTCACCATCGATTTGGGAACAAAAAGTTTGGGTCTGTAATTTAAACCGGAAGTGCTAATTTTGTGATAATTCTTCAGAACCTGCTACCTGTGGTAAATGGGGTTTGTGCATGTATTTTAAAACTGGAAAAAGTAGCAAAAATCGTTAGTATAGAACTAATTATACGACATGGTATAACAATATTAAAAAAAATATTTGTTGATAAAAATGGTTCTTCAAAACCCACCCTAGATTTAAACTGTACTATGCCACGGGAAATAAACATGATTCATCGCTTTGTCGACCTATACCGATTCAAGGCCGAATGATCTAAGCGTCAGGCCCAAAGTCTGTCTTCGGTCAGGCTAGAGCGTCAAAACATCAAAAGGTCGCCTAAAAGCGATGCCATTTTAAAAGATCTAACAAACAAGTTCCAGACATTTAGGGGAAATTCCAATGCTATGAGTCATCATTATTTCACCAGATAATTCACCAAGACGTCAAATTTCAAACTTTAAAAAATGTTTTCTCCTCAAAAACCATGTTTAAAAAAAAATTTAAAAAAATTTAGGGATGAACAATTCAAATCGTAGTTTCATAAAAAAAAATTAAATAAAAACATGCACAGACCCCATTCCATGTGGCAAATATTGAAAACCGTTCCATTGATAATTTTCATTGATTATTTTCAATTAAAACCCGTAACATTTGAATGATAAGTTATAAATTATGACCTTTAAACACAAGTTAGCAATAGAGGAACAACCAAAAATGTACCACCCTGTATATTATTTATTCACTCACTGATATCCTTTATTTTCTAATGGAAGAAACACCGGCAAATTTAAATTTTCGGTCTCGGTTAATGGTAATTTCCAATCAATGCATTGTTCTTTCGTTGGCCATTTGGATGAGTCAAAATATAAACTATTGGAAACAATCAATGATATTGGATACTTTGGTGGTAACATTTCTGTAGCTGGTAATTCCGATAATGGTTCGTATGACGCGGTAAGAGACTAAAAATACATAAACCTTATTAACTAACAACAAAAGAGCATCTAATAAAACGTATTAAAGATCAAATTTTTTCTTACTTGTGCAAATATGTTTGAAGTATCTGTGGACTTTGCAAATTTATCTTTGTAACTTTCCAAAACCTTTTCTATATTATCCTTGAAGCCTTTGTATGTGTGTAGATTATTTGATGATGCAGCCAATTGCTCTGAAAGGGCCACAGTCATTTTGTACTCGTTCGGGGCAATTTCCCAAAGGAAACGCTCTTGTAAACTCAACCACTTTTGTTGTTTTGTGTGAAATTCATGAAGATCTGAGAGTATTCCTTGTAACATACTGAAGTATTATGTAAATAATATAAATTTGTTCGCAACCTTTCTAAAGGTACTTACTCCTGATACTCTTTCATTCCAATAAGAGCTTTAAGAATGCAACTCATCGATTCGGAATCTTCAAGTTGTGCGTCTTGCCCCCGATTCTTGCCGGCATGCAAAATTTTAAACTTTTCAAAACATTTCACGCCACTTTCATACTCGCCTTTGTGGATGTATGCTTTTCCAAGCAACAGGTAATATTTAGCTTCGTGTGGTGCGTGGTCGATTGCGGCCCGAATCAATGTCAAAGCGTCTTCGAACTTATTACTGTGCAGGTAAAACAGATTTCCTAAATTTGATAAAGGAATGTCCAAATATTCCCTATAAATATACAAAATTAATTAATCGAACAATATTTATTAAAAATACTGCTCGTTTTCATTACGAAAAACAACTGAAAGTAATTATTATCAATTTGTAATGTTGTTTAAAAGATTGTTTTCGATCAAAATACAAACGCTGATAACTTACAGAGGAACAAAATGCAACGCTCGCCTTGCACATTCAATAGCTTCCTGAATATTCCCCAATCGCCACCAATACAAAATCCCCAAATTGTAATGCACCCACGAAGTGGAATTCCTCTCCAGACCAGTAACAATTGTAGGTCCAACAGCTTCCCAATTCATATCAGGTAGACAATCATCGCAAGTCTCCTCTTTACTCTCCTTTCTCAGTTGCATGCTCTCTAAATGTTCAAACGCCCTCATACTAAATGGCAAATAATGAAATCGCGTGCACATTGCTTCTACCTTCACATGTGGTTCAGACTGTTGCAATTCGTAATAGACTCGATCACTTGCATTACTTGCTATTATACTATTTGGAATATCTTTAGGTACTTCATCGCAGTCTTGATTATAGATGTATGAGGTTTGCAATGATTTGTGGTCAATGAGATTACGTTGTTGTGCCATTTCTTCAACAAGAGCATCCAATTCATTGCGACGTTTTTCTTGATCGAGTAGTGCGATGAGATCATATGGACGCCTCAAATAGAAATGCGTGTCCAACTAAAAACACTGTATGTTACCCTCGATGTTACTGGAATTATTATGAAGTCCCCAATTTGTGAGTGGCTTGTTAGATTTACCTTAGGTTCGATTCGTCCATTTTCAGTAACGACCCAATGGGTGAATGCATCTGTTTGAACAATTATTAAGCACAAATGCCATACGATATTTGTGTTCATTTTATTTTAGTGTTTGAGTCTTTTTCGTTGTAAATTATAAATAATAGTAAACATACTTTCATGACAGCTTAGCTTGTGACTCGATGATGTGACTATTATTGGTTATGTGCTATGTTGTAAAAAGTTAGGTTAGGTTTGACAATTTGCTCAAGGTCGCATCAAAACACAGGACCGTAACCAAAAATATTTTACTTCACTTCAGTGAACAATGGCAAGCGTTCAACTGTAGGATTTTTATTAAAATAATCAAACGTTTATTATTACAACCTTAGCTGTGTTCGGCTTTTCAATTCTATTGACTCTTTTCACTCTGCAAGTCTAAACACTCTATAGTCGTCCGGCTATTCCAAAAAGAGTGAATGCCGCTATCTTTTTATACGTCTAAAAACTCCACTCCAACTCAACTCCAGCACCACTCCAACTCTGTCTGAATCCATCATTCTAAACACGTGACTAAAAATTACCTTCATTTGATCTTGAGGCTAAAACAAATCGTGACAGCATTGATGTCATACATACAACTATGTTAAAATAATGACCGCTGTGAAGTTATCACTCCAATTCCCATCACACCTTTTCATTTCTTTTGTAAGGTAATTCGTTTAGTGCGGAGAGTTGAAGAGTGGCATCATTTATGTTGCTACACGGCATGTATTTTCTTACAGCGAATAAGTGTGCCAAGTTTAATTTGGAAAATCGGAACGAAACAGGTTGAATTTTCCGGAAAACCGCTCCAAATCACACTTTTTCGTAGATAAGTACGTATAAAATCGAAATTTGAGGAATGACATCTTTCATATTGATAAAGTAAGTTGTACAATATCACTAGGAATAAGACTAGGAATATATGTGGGAAGTTTCATTGCGAAAATCGGAACGAAACGTTTTGAAAATTGAGAAAATGTATAAGGTCTTATGCTGTCAAAAAGGTGTGATTGGAATTGGTGTGATAACTTCACACCGGTATAGTTATTACCTACTACTTTATATTATCACAAATTTCATACTAAACTTGGAAACAAAAATAGTCGAAATTAATATGTCAGCTTTTCTTTTTGTTTGGCTGTTTTACACTTTATAATTATTTTTTACATCAAGGTATGCCCCGAAACATTACAAATGTCCATCAAACGTCACGAGCAACGTCAAAATTAATAGTTTCAAAATGAATGGGCAAGCGAATATACGAGGTTGAACGTAACCTAGTCAAAAACGTGCTACCATGACAACAAGAAAGCTTGTTGAGTGCGCGTGCGTGTTTAACAATATTAGAAAAAATTCGCGATTCAATAATAATTTTTCCCGCCTCTATTATTGCGCCATCTACAACATTCGGTGCAGGCAAAGTCAGCTGATTTACCATAGAGTTAAACAGGATTCACATTCTCAGGAAATAGTTTGATTACGTCTAAACGGTTAGAGATAAACGAAAACTGAAAATACCTTGTTTTCTTAACTCCTCGAGCTGCTTATCGTAAAAATATTTACAAGTATACAGGGTGTCCCATAAAAGGGCTACTGAAATCATTTTTGTTTTTTAAATAGCACCCCCTAACTTTCTCTGAATTTTTAAATTCTGCATACCCATGGTCGACCCTTTGCTCTAGCCGTTAGCCCGCCATTTTAACTTCTATGCCAAAAATGTCACTTGCAAGGGATATTTAAAAAAAATCATGAAACAGTGCGAGATTGCAAGTTGCGGTTCTCTCAGACTTTTAAAGGAAGAAACGGACTTTCTTTTTATTGCCAAATTGCGAATTGTCCAAGTTGAAATATTTCAATCGACCAAAACGAATTTTTTTCAAATAGCAACCCAAAGTTTTTTTAGTGGTTGTCTTTGGCATTTTATTATGCGTCTTTTGATACCATCATGTCCTATGGACATGTGGAACACTATGCGTCTCTTGACACGCGCATTTCAATTGGACATGATGGTATCAAAAGACGCATAATTAGATGCCAAAGACAGTCAACTAAAAGAAGTTTGGGTTGCTATTTGAAAAAAATGAGTTTTGGTCGATTGAAATATTTCAATGCAGAAAATTCACCTGGGCAGATAACATCCAACTTCGCCGTAAGAATTAAATGGAAAAAAATCGGTGCGTTAAATTCGCACCGCACAACTTCCTGACCGTATCCACTACGATTTCGTAGAAGTTGTCGATCTTAAAAGAAATTTTGATCGGAAAGTGCACAGAAATTCAATCATATTAAAACGTAATCAATGTCATTTCCACTTTCCGATCAAAATTGTTTTTACGGTCTACGAGTTCTATGAAGTTGTAGTTAATATTGCCGGAACTTCTCGTATTACAAAGTGCTATTTTTTTCATATATGGAGGAATA
>JARJEB010026433.1:0-13153 GCA_030264535.1 Liometoxenus newtonarum
CTTTCTACGGCATTGGCGTCTCCCTGTTCGTGGACTTTTTTCCGTAAATAGGTACTAAAAACAAGAGAGGTAGACCGAGGAAAACATGGAATGACAATATAAGAGAAGAAGTGGAAAAAAGAGGGGTGAAATGGGAGGAGGTAAAGAATCGAACCCAAGATAGTGACAAGTGGAGAGAAGTGTGCAAAACAACAGAACAAACAATGTAAAAATGTAAAAAAATGAAAGCCTTACACCGAAAGGTAGATAGGTAATAGATTTTAAAAAAAATAGGTACTTAGGTGGGAGTTGATACTGAGTGTTTAACACGTGGTGCTCATAGTTCACGGTAACTATCGTATTGCCGCCATTGTAAGCAGTAAAATTGGGTAAAGTCCCTCTTATTTTGATTTACATTTTATTAATGTTCCGATAGAAAAATATATTGCCGAAGAAAAAGCAGTGTACCTTACCCGATTGGAAAACATTCACTTTAAAACTCGCGCGATGTGCAGCACTCGACTTTATCTCGCTTGTGAGAAATTATTCTTTCCAGACTTGTTAGGTAAACTACTATTTTTGTTTACTTACGCAAGTTCCATGGTAGTTTTTATATTGGGACTATCCACATCTCGATTTGCGAATAATAGTGGCGTCTTGGTGCGAATTGTGAAGTATCTTTCAATTGTGTATTTGCTGCGAGTGATGTCGTAGTAGTTGGCATGCAGAAATAGATAAATGAAGTCATCGTTTATTGATGGTAAGTGCGGTTGAGTTAATAACCTGAAGATCAGAAGAAGATATTTTTTAAGATTTTCAAAACAATTAGGAATTTTATTACATTTCCAAAAATTTCCGAAATACATTAGGAACGAGGAAAAGGTGAAACACGATTCCTTACCTGATTCCATGACACACCTTCAATATTCTATTTCATGGTAAGCCTAAAATATTTTTATTAAGGGGACCAGTTGAGTGGAGTAAATTTAAATATTTGTTGCTTCGTCTAGAAAATTTTTACTTGCCATTAAGTCCACTTCTGATAACTTCTGAGTAGAGGAAATTAACGGATTCTGAAACAGATTCTCCTTATGGAGTTTTACATGGGGGCGCTAAAGTTCAAGATGGATTAGAAGTTGTTTTATAGAATCCGTTCATTCCTTCTACTCTCATGGCGAACTTGTTACTATGAACAATTAAAAATTGAAGTTCGTGCTTTAAAACATTTAATAACATAAAACAAATTTGAATATTAAATACAAATTTAATTCAATTGCGTCATTAAAAAATTAGAATTATTCGATATAATTTTATAAATTGCATCCTCGTTTTTGTATAATTGACCATTTTATCTATATCAGTCTCAATATAAATTAGACTTGACCCACAATAATTAAAAATATTATTTTTAAAAATTTTGCAATTAAGAAGAAATGTTGATGAAACTATGAGTTTATCGTTTAGAAACTAGGTCAATGCATTAATGTCAATCAACGCAATCAACGTTATCTACTTTTTAAATTAAAAACTTTGAATGATTTATGATCAAAATGAATAATTTCATTTATAATTTCTCGTTTGATCTTTAAGTCGATTGATGAACAATAATTGTTGTTAATTTAAGTTTTACAATCATTATTAAATTGAAAACGATTGATTTAATTTAAAATTGGTATTTTAAAATTTAACTGAGCTGAATTTAAAAAAGCGCGGAATATGTGAAGATACCAACAGAAATACTCAATCCTTTAGGTGCGCATGCGCTCTTTTCTTAGGGAGTGACGTAACTATTCTTTTCAAGGAATTCAGTGTACAATATCCTTTAATTATCCGTTAGATGAATAAACAATTTTTCAGTGTACTGAGAATTCAATGATTATAATTAATAACAAGCAACAAGTTTACAAAAACAAGTAAAATTATCAAGGTCCTGACGAGCTAAAACATAATATAAAAGAATTTCAAGTATAATTAAAAACTTTTAAAATAAAATTTCTTTTGTTTACATTTTTTTCTAGTAAAGTAAAAATGTGACAAATAAAAGTTATCACGACCTGTTTTCTGATAATATAATAACAACAAATAAGATATCAAAAATCAAAACAAATAAAAATTTGTCACAGTTTTTTCTATGATTTTTTATTCATTAAAAAACACTTTAATAAAAAATAATTTAAAGTAATTTATTTATTAAAATTGTGAAATTTTTATTATTTATCTAATATAAACGCGGAAAAATACTTTTCTTTGCTTTTAAAAACTTGCAATGTGCATGAATTGAATTAATAATATTATTGCGTGTTGATTAATATAGAGCAAGCAAAACTATTTCATATCGCGATACATTCAAAATTCCATTCTATAATTTCATTTTAATTTTCTTTTCATTTCACTTTTTGCTTTTCACTTCTTGTTCATTGCAGTAATAAAAAAATAATGTATGTCATGAAATTCACCATTCGACACGTAAATTTTAATTTATAAGAAAGGATTTGAGAGTATTCAAAAATATTAATAAAATAAAATAATTACCAACTACGTATTTTTTGCAATTCCTTGTTTCTTCCTTCCGGGTATTTCTGCAAACCGCCATAAAACGGATGATTGGTTTTGCAAAGATTACTCTAAAAATCAAAAAAAAAACATATTTTTGTACCAAAAAACCGAATTATTGACAAAACAAAAACTTACCATTTTTTTTTTATATAAAATAATAATTTCTATAACAGAACTTTTACTTTTTATTTCTATATAGCTCGACCAACAATAATGTCCTTAAAACTTTACTTTTTACACATAATTTATATTTTTTAATGATCCGAAGAAAACTAGAAATTTACCGAGTGAAACAAAACTTATTAATTTGTTAAAATATTATTGTTTTATGTCGCGAGTTGTTGCGCGCACGTAGGCAGACTTGACGCTTAATGCACTCACTACCAACTGCTGCTAAGTCTAAGTACTAAAAACACGCCCTGAGACTGGCGATGACCCACAACCACAACAATTGCACCACTCCGAATGAATTAACTTAACTCTTAAGTTTACAACTGACTCAAGACTGACTCAAAGAGTAATTCGTAAATGAACTAAGCAGGCAACAACATCGCGCAAATGTTGATATTAAAATTAAATTAGTTGCTTTCGATATTCCACTTTAAACAGCTTGGAGTACCCCGAGTACCCAAAAAATACTCATGAGTAATTCCCAAATACTCCGAGTAGTTAAAAAAACAGTTAATCAAATCAGCAACTTTAATCAAAATCGTTTTTGTTTTCGGCTAGAGTTTCATTTTATTACATAGTACTTAAATAGTTAATGGAATTTAAATTAGTATAGTACAAACAAATATTCATTAATTATACAATAAATTAATAATATTACTATTTTGTTGAAGGAAGGTTGCTAAACTTACAAAATCCTTGTTTCTATTTGTTTCTGATTGCGTTTTCCTATTTGAAACTTTCAAAACTTCAAATTATACTTAAACGAATATTGCAAACTAATTATCGAAATTTTCATTTGTAACATTATAACTTAAGCGTATTTTTAACAAATTTGTTATTTTTATACAAATACTTAAAAGTATCTAGATAATTTATTATTTAGAAAAAAAAATTAGCATTTTGATTAGATGCGCAGCAACCATCCGGAAGAAGAAACGCAAAATAGAAATTTGCTTTGTATTCTTATATTCTTACATAATGTGACTTAACAATGCTGCAACATCAATAACGAATAAAAAATACACGATACAACTAAGCCTTGTCAAAATTTATCTTATAATTTTATATCTACGTCTTTTGTCATAAAATAAAAATCTTCAAAGAAAGGTAAAAGTTTTGATTGTGTACAGTTACACAGTAAAGAACAAAGAAAACGATATTTTTCTTTATTTATCGAACTCAACAAAACGTTGTTAAAGTTAGTTATACTTATAGTCAGTAAGTAAGTAAGTCAGGCAAAGTAGGTAGACTCCAATCCAACTTCGACGACTGAATGGCATCCAAACGCTTAACGCTTTCACTTTCGTTTCTTTGATTCGTTGCTTTGTATTCTCACTTATTCAAAAAGTAACAACTGCCTTCCAATATCCTGCCTGCACTGTAATTAACTTCAGTTAAGCAAAGTTCATAAACTTATTGAATTTCATCTTATTTTATGTTTATGACAAGCGCAGCTGCAAAATTTAATATTAAAATTCAACTTGTACTTCGTCGTTGTTGCCAATGAAACGATATTCGTAATTTTATGATTTCAAATATATTAAATGCCACTTAGTGATGCACTTTTTGATTGAATAAATAAATACTGAATGAACAAAAAATTAATAATAGAAAATATAGAGAAAGTGCGAAACGTGTTCCAAAGGTTTTTCTGCTTGATGCGTTAATAATTGTAATCTTAAAAACGACAACAAAATCGCACATCTTACTTGAGTGAAGAGAAACATCTCTTTTCCTCTTTAAAAATGGACAAGTAATGCGCAAAAGCATCAAAAATAGTTGCTACCTGTACTTGTTTCGAATAAATATCAGTCAATCGGTTAGTCGGTCAATTTCCTTTAATTAGTATAATTAATTTAAGCAACTTAATTCAATTTTAATATGAAAGTATAATTACATAATATTAACTCACTATATGTATACATAAATAATTAAATTCTATTTTGTAATTAATTTATGTAGTGTTTCAAGAATTTTGGGTGTACCTAATATTTCATTAAAATTTGTAGGAAACCAGGAAATGAGTTTCGTCTTTCACTTCTTGAACTTTTAACTCCTAGCTAAGATTTTTATTTGTCTCTTTGTTTTCACTTTGAAATTTTACACGACATGACGAAACCAATAATAATCAGTCAGAACTAGCAACCAATCATACTTTATAAGGAATTCACTTTTCCCATGCATAGTTTTAGAGTTACAGTCAAAACTGCGAAATCACAATTTTCTCATTGTCAATCAAGAAATGATGTGTAAGTGTCTTTCGATTTGTAGTTTCTAAAAACTGTACAAAACCACATTAAGTATAATTAAACAATATTTGATTGTTTAATGTGTAATTCGTACAATTTGAAAGTCAATATTGGAATATATTGTTGACGGTAATAAATGTAAATGTACTATTGCGAGAAATTGAACTGTCAGAATGACATCTTTCATACGTGTTTGTACTGAAACTTTAACTTGTTAATGTGAAACAAATTAAACCACGTAAAATATTTTCTCATAATTATTATCTGAGCTGGGATTTTGTAACTGGGCTTAAAAGTCGGCGAGAAGTGTCGTGACGTTCGTGTCTATTACTTACAAGAGCGTAAGGAGCGAAAATTTTGCGCTCTGTTTATCCATGGTTATAATTGTAGTTCTCTCAACGAGGCGGAAAGTGGAGGGGGCGGGGGTCAATGCTCTAACCAATTGAGCTACCGAAGAATAACCATTCAAGCTGGAGTCTCAATCTATCAATATTTGACTGTTTAATCATTTAATGTTTAGCATCTGTTTTTGTACCGTTCGTAGTTTAATTCGTACAAATTGAAAGTCAATATATGAACAACATTGAAAGATATTATTTACGGTAACTAATGTGAATGTACTATTGCGAGAAATTGAACTGTCAGCATGACATCTTTCATACGTTTTTGTACTGAAACTTTAACTTGTTAATGTGAAACGAATTGAACTACGTAAAATATTATATCATAATGATTACCTGGTGCTGGGATTTTGTAACTGGGCGTGAAAGTCGGCGGGAAGTATAGTGACATCCATTTCTATTAATTGCCAGAGCGTAAGGAGGAAACATAACGTGCGAAAAATTTTGCGTTGCATATCCATGGTTACAATTATAGTTTTCTCAACCAGGCGAAAACTTTTCGCTAATGTGTTTTGTCTTGTCCATGCGATCTGCCATCTAATAGACAATTATGGCATATATTTTAGCCGAATTTCACACCAAGTTATAAAATCCCGATCCTAAACGGAATAAATGTAAATACAAGAATACCAGCAAAAGTAGTTTATAGTATATTATTGAGTGAGTGTATAATTCACGAGTGTCGTGACCATCCGAGTGAATTAGAACAATAATACCCGAGTTAATTAGTATATTATTATATGAGTGATTATGATAGCCATTGCTCACGAGAATTATGTTTGAGCCCACGAGCCGAAGGCGAGTGGCGTAAATAATGGCGAATATAATACTATCCTTTTTCTACACCTTGCACTGTTTTTAACACAAAATACAAATTGTGATTTCTCGATGAAGCAACGAACGAGCACTTACTGACAATTGAAATAATATGGCGGGCGATACACATGAGCTATGGTCGGAATTGTTAGGGTTATTTTGAGATTTTAGATCATATAGATAAGTTGGAACGGTCACTTCAAATTTGTTGAACTTTAAATGATCTACGAACATACGCGATCAATGTTATTTAATTGCAGAGATTTATGAAAATCCATAACTCACGGTATTGATATATCAATATGGATGTGTAGAGCACGCACTACATGCACCCCAATTATGACCGTAACTCTCCGCACTACTGCTCTACAATTGGCGTGGCACTCCACATTGGGCGCCAATTTTAAAGCTGTTGCGTGTGGCGCTATCGAGAGCGGTAGTGTGGAGAGTTACGGTACTAACTGGGGGGTGCGCTTTAGTGCGTGCACTACAAATGTTAATTTACAGTTTAAAGTCAAATCTCCATATACAGGCAGACTTTTTTGAAGATGAAAAAAGATTGTTTCAGATTGATATCAAGTTGTTTTGTTGTTAATTAAGACATCATTAGTATTCATTAGTTATAGATGATGGTAGATAGGTATAGTTAAACTATTCAAATGGAACGATCTTACGAGCCGCGAGGAAAAGAAAGTAGCGAGTAACTTTGTCTTGTGACTCTTGAGAGACTTACTTTATGGTTCAGTGCTTGGTACGTTGATTTTTGATGCGGGTTAATCAAAATTCTGTTCGTCATTGGCCCCATTTGCCTTATCAATTTAAAAGACGTATTTTATATGTTAATAGGAGATCTGAAGCGCCGACAACAAGACTATCTCTAATGAAGATACAACTTAGATCATCCTCAGCTCAGCATACAACTTTCTAACAGTATTGTGTATTGGCATATACCATAATATGCTGTTCAATAGACTTGGAGAAGACTGAAGAAGTAATAATCCTCACACATCAAAAAGGTTCGTCTTCTTCTACAAAACGTTTTCTTTTTCGTTTTGAACACATATACTTGGCCCATTCAGTTTCATTTTAATCTTCTTCATCGTTCATCTCGATCGTAATTTTGAGTCGTTAAAAGCTATATGGCTGCTATATGACTATCACTGCTGCATAAGTAAGTCTCGATGTAGTGGTAGGATACATGACATGATATTTTCAGCTAGAGGAAAAGGCTATAAAAGCGTAGAGAAATATCCTGAGAAGTTGCTCCGTCGGGGCTCAATGTCCACATTTCTTGCAAACGAGCGCATATACTTGACAGGTTTAAACCCCAGAAGCTATAATGTTTCATATCGCGCTATCTTTTATATGTATGCTAGTGCCAATTTTCAAGAGCAGTATCATATAACACAAACGGGCCACGGGCCTCCCTTCCTTGATATATGGATATGTTCTTGCGAATATAGCGAACTGATAGGGTGGAAATGTGTATAGCCACGCCGGTGTGCGTGCGTATATATAGGTAGGTATGGAAAGACGAAAGCCCGCCAGGGATCAAGGTAATCTTATTGAGTTGCCGTTTTATACAAATGAAGTAAAACAAATTGTTCAATAAATTGTGCTTTATGGTCGACGATAAAGTAAGCGTTATTGGCGATTCGGTCTCAAAACGAGGTGCACCTTGTAAGTGTAATCGGTCGATTATAGTTTTTCTACGCCCCATGTTGAACTTTCGCAAGAAAGATGCATCTGGTCTCGCGGACATTTATATTACCTAGTGATATAGTGCCCATATAAATGATTCAGAAAATAAACCGAGCGCATCAGCATATATAATTTATCATCCATGTATAGTAACTTTTTTTATCGTGTGTAAGTGCAACATATTCCAAAGTAATAATTGGAATGGTTGGTACGTTGGTTGAAATGTTATCGCGAGACAATGTAAGGTATAATACGATGGATAATTATAGAACACGCCTCGACGAAACGTAATTAACACTCTTTGGCATAATGAAAACGTTTACAGACACTGTCATTACGATTAATCATGAATAATTCAATCGATCGCGTCTAAAACGCCAAGACTAACAATGAATAATAAAAAAAAAAGTTAAAAATAAATTGACGTATGCACTAGCCGTTGGTCGTCTATTTAAGTTGTACTGCTGTTTTGCCGTTTTGCATTTCGTGTGATATGTGCCTGGCCTTGTATACTAACTTGTCGGAAGAAAAGTTGCATGTTCAGTCGTAGTATAATAAGAACATGTCCAGTGCCCGCAGTGTGCTCGTTAATCTAACTAACATATGTGACATCTTTATGCTGTATATCATGAGCCAATGATTGAAATATTGCACGCCCAGACTGTTGCAACTTGCAAGTACTCGGTATGCGTCGCAAGTTCGCAATACTTTGGCAAACGAGATCATTGAACGCTGCCAAGGACCGATAACCACTTGTAGTATTTCGCCGTGTCCTTTAATTCAACGATTTCTATTCTCAATGCAATATGCGTCACAGCGCAATCAAAGATTAATGGGCATGCCCGAAATACTCAGCTAACTAAACTTAGAGTAAAATTAGATATAGAACATATAAAAATGATTGCGACTATTCGAATGTATTCAGCGGTTATTTTGGTCTTTTGTACGATGAACAGTGAATTCATCACACTTTTTGCAACTATTCTAGTTCAATGATGTGACGTGCATTACACTATTCAACAAGAAAAGCGGAAAATGCTGTGTTCGCTCGTTCACACGCAACGACGGTACAGTGACTGGCATCTCCAATACGCGCCACGACATGTATTAATGAAGGCCCTATGCGATTCATCACTCTTCCACCTCTGCACATTCTCGTTCTCGCTCTTTAAAGATCAAACGCATCCTTGTTTATCTTCCGTGATCAATCACTTTTGACTGTTCAGAAAAGAAGGTCATTTATTACCCCCTTCTCACCTAGGAAGATTCTTGTATATATATATACGAAATATATATGTATACACTGACGCTTTCGAAGGCCTTTACCATTAAATTGATAAATTCACGAGGTCTCGCTCCACCGACAGACATAAAAATTTCTTTTATTGAGCCATTATTTTTGAATTGAATTTACACGCAACCATATTAATCAGTGCAGTTGCCGGCTGCGGGGAATGGTAATAAATATATAAATTCCGTCCGTCAGTATTTTGGGGGCATTGAGTTAATTAACGTTCGTTAACTAACCTGACCGCCGTGTACGTTAACTCTCAACTTTACGTACTGGTTGCATATATACCGAGGTAGGAAACGGTTAGGTTTCGTCGTCGGAATCATTAGCGAGCGAGTTCGCTAGTGGCCTGACATTGACTGACTAAGATGAACAACTCTGTCATTTCAGATTTGGCCATCAATAACTGGCTGCACATGCCGAGAAACCCGAGGAATGATAAACGTCCTAAAAGTTGCCATAACAGAGAGAATAAGGATGAGTACAGTGCGCTGGTAGATATCTTCGGTCATTAGGGACTCTCATTTCTGTCATCCATCATCTGCGAACTGAACGGAGAACACCACCTTGACGATGGTTCGACTCCTTTCGAATAGGAAGATGAAATGCATGTATCAAGAATATATGTAGGTTACCTATAGAGAACGATCGGCAATAACAAACATACCTACCTACATCATTAAACCATTAGGAATTTCGAGATAATGATGTCTCTAAATATCCATTAACGGGACATTAATTAATCATGTACCTGAACGGAGCCGAGAATTCTATTGTCAGTTGTCCGATATTGGCAAAGCGTTTACATGCATTCGACGATTAGGTTTCCGACTACCGTAAGTGTTCTAGTGCACGTACATGCATGTTATCAAGATGCACACTTCGTGCATTGTTCGCTCGTGCTGCTATATAAATGCAAAGTGCAATACAAGTTGTTTAAAGTTTTTCAGGAATACTCTGAATGCAAAAAAAAAACTATTAGATAGAGGTCTTGCATTTTTCAAAACGTTTGGCTTGCTCAACTAGATCTTAAAAATTTGATTTTTGCTTGGCGAAATTGCCAAGTGGTATCTATCAAGTATCGTAAAACGCAATTGCAATCGCTGTTTATCTCCATATACTTACTTTTTCTTGTCTATACGAATTGTTAACAGGTCATTAGTAAAAGCAAGACGTAATTTTCTTGAAATGTACCTACTAAGCAAATGGGAATATTTATTAGCGAAAAATCGCCAACGCGAAAACGTTCAGATGTCACTTGAACATGATAAATGATTCGACATGTGTGTAATAGGAAAGTTTATCTGCATTCAACAGAGCTGTTCATTCATCGTCGTTATTTTATATCTATATTCAGTATGACAGTGATGTATGATGTATGCACTTATTCAGTTCACGACAGACGCGTCGTGACGCCTCGCCCATGGTTTGCTCAGGCGTCGCGGCGTCACTCCCTGCTGACGGACTGATTGATTGCACCCGTTACATTTACTAAATAACACAGTTTACTGCTTTATTATTGTGGCAGCCGAATACATTTATATACATGTATAGGTATGTACAGTATCTACAGATACCTACATAACCGGCGCATTTACTCGTTCATATATATCTATATAAATGACCTCATTTAATAACACAATGTCATTATTCTACATCACGACGTTTTAAGCTGCCACAAGTCGCTTATCAAAAATACGATAATTTATGTTTGCTTATTCATCATGGTTTCGTGAAATGTTCAAGCGAAACAATATCAAGTAAAATCTAAAGTAAAATCAAAATCAACAAGGGTTAACGAAAAAATCAACAAAAAAGCAATCTGTTGACCAATGAAATAGTGAGTATGAGTATGAGGAGTTTGTCTCATTATGGAGTTATTCCAAATTGTTAAACGTGTTCAATTGTTGATTTTCGGGTGTGAGTGCCTATTTTTTGTGTAAATAATGTTCTGTTTGAACGCGCTAATGTGTTTGCTTAGGCCAAGTAAAGGACTACTGAAATATTCAAACAATGTGTAAGTAAGGTCCGTCAGGAACGCTAATTGCCATCAATAAGACCAGAAGCATTCAAAATGGTTTCTCTTTGTCGGATGGTACGTGTTTTATTCTCTTTTTTCGATTATCGAAGCGGTGCTGGAAGGTAAAGACGTTGATGGTCAAATACAATGGTCACTCGTCGTCCTGGCTCGAATTGATGTTTGCCAGGCGTCTGATTCGGGTATTTCAGATTCTTCGTTTCGATACTCAGTCTCAATTCTATACTCTACTCTTGCAGGTATGTTAAAATACAATCGAAAAACAGGAACGGCCACTTATCAGTACAAAAGCCTTTAGCAGTAAGTTCAGTTCTATCAAAAGCCACACATTCAACAAATATGTCAATCTTTTGATGAGCCTTTAAATACCAAGCACCAACAGCAGTAAAAACATTCTTATAATCCTCACGGCGTCAGATCACTATTATTATGTGTGCTACCGTATGACAGCTCATAAGCGAACCCTCCTCAAAACGAGCGCTCCTTCTGATGGTATTCGGCAAAATGAAATCTTGAACCAAGTGGAAGAGAGTACCGCAGAGATGACAGCGACAGGCCCAGATATTACATTCGGATGGTTGACTTGTCCCTGTCAATTAGACTCGAACGTTACGATTTTAAGTCTGCTCGTATTACCTACCTGCTGACAGCGACAAACAAAACAAACCGTCCCATCGTATCAAATTATGTTTGCAATGAAAATCACGACTCAAATTACCTACGTTCCAATACTGGAAAGTATGTTCGCACGCACTCGTTGTGTGCACATTGACAAAAGCCGTGCACACCTTTCCGCAACCATACGCAAAGTGCTTATTTTGTGGGAACGCCTAATTGTGGTATCGTGTTCACCTTATTCAGTACGCAGGAGGAGACCGTTCCAATTAACACAAATTCAATTGTTCAATCTATTCTGTGCACTCCATTCCCAAGCACTTTTGCATCGTTTTATTGAGTTAACTAATAATAGGGTGTAGAATGGGTTAATGTGTATGTACAGGATTGATGAAAACTTTTAGGAAATGCTAACCGTACATTATGAGCTAGTTTATAAATTTTGTTCCTAAAAAGCCATGTCGTATCTGTTTTTGCTTACCTGGGACCTTGAGGTTCATAACCGAAAATAATATGGTGTTGAGCAGCTTATTTTACCCCGTCGAGCCTATTTACAAGCAAGCAATGAAGCAATACAAGCATCCGCTGACATTTAACAATAATAGCTAATCGAGTGCATAGATGTGGAACCACCAGCCGACAAATCTCAAAGTAGGTACTTTTCAAAAGAGCTCTCTCGTTTCCCAATACTGCAATGACGACACATGGAAAACGAAGACTAATGTACTTCGATTCATCGCTGTGACAGCAGATTTAGTTGGAGCATTCATAGCCCGCACCGAATGGAAAAAGCACATGGAGAAAAGGGACTGGAAAAAGGAGGAAAAAATGTCACGCTTTCAATAAATTTGGCACCTGAATAGAACGTGGGGGGGGGGAGAGATTTGGAGAATCATTGATAAACGTTATCAGGTGAAAACGAATGGGAAACGAAACTCTCGACTTCAACATATACTGTGAGGTGAGTGTTCTCGTTGTAAATCTATATTCGTGTCATGATGATGGATATGTGTCAATCTAAATATGATCAATCAATCATTTAGTGTTTACCCAACTTACATCCTGTGTGTACATTTCAAAACAGTACCAATATTAGTGGAATGCTGATAATGTCATCGGGATGACTGAGTTTTCGTTTTCATTGTGCGTTTATGTTTATACTTTCGATGATATGAGATGAGAGGTTCATCATATACGAATATAAACAAACATCACATCGAAACAACATCAATAACATAACAGAGACAGATACGATAATATTAATTACACACTTTCACATTGATGAATTCTACACCTAATATCCGATGATTGAATATGTTAGATTGCTTTTTCTATA
>JARJEB010026435.1:0-11714 GCA_030264535.1 Liometoxenus newtonarum
TAAATAAATATTTTAAATATAATAATAAATATATTAAATATAAATAAATATTTAAAAATTGATTTGTTATGTTTATTTATAGTTACACACACACACACACACACACACACACACACACACACACACACACACACACACACACACACACACACTATGAGCCTATGAGTCACATGTAGGTATACCTCAACTGGAAGTGTATGCATTTCGACTAGAAATGCATAAATGAGGGCGTATCTTGCTATAGATAAAATATTGATAGCAGAATTGAAGTATCCACTGGATAAATGTACGGCCCTCGACTCATATTTTCCCATTCCAAATGAGGGCGTATCTTGCTATAGATAAAATATTGATAGCAGAATTGAAGTATCCACTGGATAAATGTACGGCCCTCGACTCATATTTTCCCATTCCATTTGCCCAAAATAAACTGTATATTGAATAACACTTGTTACTTAAGCGGGAAAAACACTTGTTACTTAACCGGCACGAAAGAGAGTTATGAAAGAACAAACGACGTGAAGCGCGGATTAGGGTGCGTTTTCAGCACTTTTAGAACGTGACTAAACTGGCGAGAAGTAGAGGTACTACATAGTAATCATGAGTAAAAAGGCGGGAAATATAATTGCAATACTTCCAATATTCTATTATTGGCATAGAGATCGAAGTCTATAGAGAGTCCATAAAGTCCAATTACTGGTGAGGGGCATGCAGCCAGACTAGCGGACGGAAAGTGATTACACCAAATCGCTATATTTGGTTGCACCTAAAAGGCACGAAATTTGATATAGACTCCAGTCTCGTGTGTACTTTGGGTAGTCTACACTTTATGATTTTAGTTTGTATGGTGTAAATCAATATGGCCGACCAGTGGCATCACATTCCCTCTAGGAATATTATATTATAACTCTATGATTATTGGTTTCGTCTTACCACTCAGTTGCATTACCTGGTTCGTAGAAAATTCCATTCTGTTTATGTTGTACGGTGTCAACATCTTCGGTTTGTTTTGAAGATTGTGTTGGCGCAACATTCCAATTCGCAGATAACCAATCTAGGTTCGGATGATATATTTTCTTTGAAGGTTTTGATAGTACAATCATTTTTCACATCTTTTTCCGTTTCGACCTGCAGAAAAATGAATCAAAATTTCAATCCTCATTTTCTTAATTTCTTAATATTAGAGAATATAGACATACGGTAATTTAAAATTAAATTTATTTATTTACAATTACAATAACAATGAAAAACGAATCAAAATAACAACTACTTATCATAAGGATGCATAATAATAGAGTCTCTTGCTCGGATCTTTGATAAATTTAACATTTTCGCTATTATCATTTCTGTCAGTATTTTTGTGTGTTACGTCAAGGTCATCGTTATTAATCTTCAACGGAATTCTATCTTTATCTTTAGCTATAAAGCGAGTGACTTTACGACGAAATCCAATTTTCCTTGGGTTAATCTCACCCGGTCTACTCTCCCCCGCGGTTCGATTATAATTTATTATCTCAGGCGTTACGAGTCTCGGTTGACGTTGCACTAGAATTATGGGATGATCGTCAATACGTTTGGAGATCGTTAGCGGGGTATAATCAGGTTTGTGATTCGGTGGTATAAATTGATCAAGGCGTCTAATGGTCCTCTTATGTCCTTCTGAAGATTCTTCTTCGTTGTCATCCTTATTTTTAACCACCTCACTTAATGGAGTACTTGTTGTTGTCGATCTCAAACGTATTTTGGGTCGTTGGCGTCGAGGATAAACGCGGGAAGGTGGTCGATGTGTAGCTCGAGTATATACACGGACATCTTCCGTTGCCTTAGCAGTTGCTTCAGTTGTGATTGTGGTTTTTGTTGTTGGACGTGTTGGACGTCTAGTGGTTGGTCTATGACGGCCACGAATTCGAAGTTTTGGTGCTTGAGTCGTGGTCGTCGTTGTTGTACTTGTCGTTGTAACTATAGGTTCTTCAACTTTTTCATCTTCTACATTTTCTTCTTCTTCTTCCTCTTCTGGTGGAGGTGGGGGACCTTTTGGTCTTGGTGGGGCAGTTTGATAACGTGAATTTGCAACTGATGCTTCTGTCGAACTCGAACGAGTTTTTAAGGGCAATTCATCATCTTCACTGTATTTACTACTTAAGTTGTGTCTAGAAGTCGTCCTTTCAATGGTTTTGTACTTGGAATAGTCAATGGAAGTCCTGGGAGTATAGGTTTTAACTTTCGGCAGATAATCATTGATATCAAAAATTTGCAGTTGACTTCCTTCAGGTGAATATTGACCACCCGGTGAATTTTGTACATTACCAACTTGAACTACTTCCTCTTCTTCTTCTTCTTCCTCAACATCAGGGCTTTCAGTTGTAGTAGTTTTGGCTTTCTTTTTAACATCCTCTTCAATTTCAATACGTTTATAACCCTCACTATTATGCAACTTTTCCAGAAATTTCAAAAATTCAGGTGGTGTCGTTGACACAGGTTTAAGGGTTGTCGTCATAACAGATGAATCTTTCTTTGGTTCCGGATCTTCAATTGTTTTATATGACGGATGTGATTTTAATTGGGCCAAGAAGTCAACAAGTGTTTTACCATTTTCTTTATTCAGTACATCTTTATGGTAAACGGTACGATGAGGGATAACATTCCTTTTGGTCGTCACTTCTTCAGGTTCTTCTTCTTCTTCTTCTTCAATAATTTCTTCAATCACTGGATCTTCAGTTTCAGGCTTTGTATCATAAATGATTCTATCAGTTTCTGGATCATAGTGATAATTTGTGGGCCTATGTGGTACATAATCATCGTCATCATCATCATCTACTTCTGGTTCACGTTCGTCATCTTGTGATGGTTTTCGGGCAGGTTGTCTTCGTATTTCTGAATACTGGTTCCTTGTAGCTCTCTTTCGTCTTGATAATCGATGATTCGATAGCATATCCCATCGTTTCATAATGTTAATGGTTTGAAAATCAGAATAAATTAGAGGTTTAGCAGTTGCCAGTGGAGGTTTCATACCGGGGACCAAAAATTTATTGACAGGTATATCAATAGTCGAATAGTGAACAGGTCCGGGTCCGGGTCCTTCAATGTCCTCATGGTAATAATAATAATTGTGTGACTCATCGAAATTACCTGGAACTTGTACAGTTCCTACATTTATTTCTGAACTATCATCCTGTATCCTCGAAGGATTCTTTTCGCTGCGTCGCATGTATTCATTATAAAGTTGATGTGTTGATTTCATCACCGGATACTTTAATCTTTTAATCTTTTTACGATGTGTGCCGTTATGAATTTTCGCATTACTCGGAACTGGCATTGTTGTTGGATCAATGTGTGCATGTTGTTCGCTTGCTGAACCAAAGGAATCCCCTCGAGTCATGTTTTGTATATGATTTATAACATCAGCAAACACATTCAATTGCTCGCTTGGTTTTATTTGGTCCTTGTAGTACACTTCGCTAATTGTGTTTTGTGGCGGTGGTAGTGGCGTAGTCCTGTGAGATATCTTGTAAGGTGGAGGCAAGTTGTAAGGTGACCGATAAGCGTACCACTCCGGATATAATTTATTATGATGATAAGGACGCTTACGACGTCTCGTTAAGCGTCGCTTTCGTAATGCTTCTGCCTCAGGTAACGGTTGGAACCCAGTTTCAGCTACCAGCACTTCCACATTCAAATCCACATCCTCTGCAGACTCATTAACTGCCGAGGTTAGTTCCGTTGTGTATTTGGCATTTCTAGGAATTCCCGGATCTACTTCTACGTCAAACGTTTTGCCAGTCCTATTAACAACTTTCAATCTATTTTCACTCTCTTTCAACTCGATAAACAACGGTTTGGGAGCTTCGATAAGTTCTTCTTTAAAGATCGGATTGTCTAGTGGATCTTCACCGAAAAATTTAATCTTGAAACAATCGATTTTATCACCTAGTTTTTTAAGCCTTGGCATTTTTGGCAAAATTGTTTTTTCTGGTGCTACATCACCTTTATCTAATTCTTTCGGTATTGGATTAACTTTGTCAACAACAGCTTCACATTTTACTTTCGCTTCAGCTTCTTCGTAAAAAGCCATATTGCCTTCTTTCTTACGAGGAATGTCATTCATATCTTGTGCGTATCGCAATGGGGAAATACTATTTATATCTTTTCTCTCATAATAAGGATATTTGTTACTTTCGCTTTGCTGCTCTGCTCCTAAGGCATACTGATTCTTTCCAATGAAATCTGTATCTATCTCCACATTGGGAATATTGGAATCAATATGCCTTTTTCTTCTCCGATGTCGTTCTTCGTGACCTTCGTCCTCTTCAGCTTGTTTTTCTTCACCAGCATGATCGTAAGCACCATCTTCGTATCCCTCTTCCATATAGACAGTGTGAATGCGGGAATCTTTGACTATTTTACGCAGACGGGGTTCAAGGACGCTCGCTGGCAAATGCGATTCATGATCATACTGTCGCACTTGAGCATACATCCTGGTGGGAACAAATTCATCATCTTCATCTTGATCGTCATTTTCATTCCCACTTTTATTATCATACTGTGCAGATTCTTTATTTCTTTGTCGTTGAGGTTCAGAAAACCTACTTTTAAAGTAATTTTTCTGCCTATTATACACATCAATGCCTTCTTTTTCATGTTGTTTCTCTTGTTTGTGATTTCTATAGTTCCCATTGTGTTGTTGGTTTTCCTGCACGAACGGTTTGTGTTTATCACCTTTTTGAGCCCATTTACCACGTCCAGGATAAAGATGTCTCGTGGGAACGTCTGTATCTGGATGTTCAATACTATCATAATGATCGTGTTCACTTTCTTTATAAATTGTAGGCGACACTTTAAGATCATAAATTTGACTCAATTGACGGATTTTCGTTTCCATCAAACCATTAAAGTTTCGATTCTTATTAGCAGGATTTTGAATCTTGTGTGAAATGTATGCTGCTGATGATGATGGTGTTTTCGGGGTCGAATCACCATCTGTCTTGAGTATCTCACCGGTGTTGAGAAAGTAAGTCATCGCCAGCGGTGTTTTTGGGTCAGCGGCACTACTCAAAAATTTCATTGTCGATTCAAAGTTATTCACGTCCAACGCGCCGCCACTTGCCATAAATACAACGCACAATATCAGACCAATTATTAATCGATACATGTTGAATATATTTATTATAAATTTGGTAGAAAGTTAATGAAAAACGATGCAATCTTTCACTTTAAGTTTTTACTAATTATTTATTAGTTCATACTGTTGAAGCATTAAAAGATACATATGTTTTCGAAAACGGTTGCTGTTAAATTGTGTTCATTATAAATCCATTCCCAATTATATATAGCAAAATAAAAATGTTCCCTTCTTTTGCTTCAGAGATGCTTTTACTTTCTGATAAAGCGAAATCAATTAAGTTTAGGTGCAGGTATGCAGAGAGATGTGATTTCATTTCATTTCTAATTCAAATTCTAAGCCTTATCTTAATATTTGATTAAAATGAATTAAGCACGAGTTGCCTAGATCGAATCGATTTGATCTTGAAAGTATTTGATATTGTTAAAAAAAATTGCAAACAGCGAAAGTGCCTATAAGTAACTCTTGGAATCAAATAACAGCAAAAGATAAATAAATTTACTAACTATACCTAGAGATAGGAACATTTTTTGTTCTAATTATTACGGCTCATATAGTACAGAGTGATTAAACATGCATGACATCTAGTTGGCTGTGAATAATTCATGAATATTTTCCATCACTCTGTAAATGCCATTATACTAATGGATACGCCTATTGTAAAAGTTGGCATCAATTTAAAGACTTGCGTATCGAAAAATTATATTCTAAAATTTACGTTCGGCTTTGTACTTTTAATAAATCACCTTTCTCTTACAACTTTACTAAACTATACAAAGTAATGAAGAAGAATTTGGAAAACAAACGCATATAAGTTTTCGTTTGAAGAAGTCAACACAATATTCTGAATATTTATTACTTTTACAAACTTTAACGAAATTTTAATGTTGTAACTGTTGTAAGTAAAGAATGCCATTTAATCCTCGTGATCACAACATTAATCTAACTACTTGAGTGGTATTTAATAGTTTCTTAATTCCTTGTTAATTTGCTTCATTTATTGTTGCGAATTTATAAATTTTTGATTAATCTGACTGACATTAATTTAATTTTATTAATTTTATTTATACTTTTACAAAAGATTATGAGATTATTCTTTTTTACTATTCTTACTATTCTTCTTCATTAATTTGATTCCATTGCTAATGCATTAATAATAATTTTGCAGTTTTTCAGAACTGTAATCAAATTACTAATTTATTTTATAACATGCATGAACACAATTAAACAGCAATCGAAATATTTTGTAAATGTACTGAAACTGAAATTAATCCATAATAAATAAATATTAAATAAAAATATTTGATCACGTTTAAAAACATTCTAACTGTAATCACAATAGAATTTTCACGCACGTATTTTATTAGAATTTATCGATTATTAAAAATAGTTCTGCTTTTTGCATAGGTAAATCAGTTTTTATGTATATGTACATTCCAATTACATATCGGAACTACGCGCACAGTACATTTCTATCACTTTCACAAATCGTAAGCCAAATACTTAAGTTAAATGAGCAATGTCTCATTATATGTACTGCCAACTCGCCAACGACGCAACGACTCAAAGACTTTACATCAAACTGCGACTTTGGCTTAGCGCTCCAAAGCCTTATACTGTGTACTATATACATACACTAAGCAAGAAGTAAGCGAAGGAGAGACCAGCAACATAATAAAAGGCAGCAAAATGACGGAAACGAAGTACCTAGATGAAAGAAGGCATCGATAGGAACGTAAAGGCTGGTTTATTTCTATCTGTTAATTTATTCCGTTGACATCGGATGTATGATTTAACCCGTTAACTTAATCTTCGCGGTTTATAATGAAGTAGGACTCTTCCATAGTGGGATTACAGAAGTTTGCATTATCTACTATGGAAAATTTCTACTTCAATATAGACCACGACGAACATGAAGTTAACGGATTAAATCATTATAAACCAGGCCTTAATATAAACAGCACTATGCAAAACGTATGGTTGAAGTTGAAGCGGTAACGGAATAAGTATATGATATAAGTAACCGTCCGTTATAAACCAAGCATTACTTCTTCACTTCGTTTCATAGTTCCATCGCCAAGATCACCGTTACGTTGCCAAGTGCTTATTAAACATATACAAGTGATCTTTTAATTTTAATTACAGCTATAGCTATATTATTATTGTAATCATAGAAGATGCAGTAAAAGCAAGCAAAATAACAATTTGAAGCAAGAGTAAAATATTGGAATATATGGTAACTTAATTTGCAAGTTAATTATTGTCATGTCATACTTTTGTGCAAACAAGTGCGAGCATCACGATTAATTATATCTACGTCATGGACTTCATGGTACATGATAAACTGTGTTATTCTTAATTCAAATTTACTTCTTTGGAAATCAGCTATTAGACATTCATTTCATTTATTTTTTAAATGTTGGTAAACCTGAGTGAAAAGACACTGACATTTGACAAAAAAAAATTGTCAAAAAGCAGAAGGGGGGCAAGATCCGATTTGAGAGCTTTTTTTTGATCACCGCGTTCTCGGATATAGCAGTTACTAATTTAGTACTTGAGACTTGAGAGCTTTTTTTTTGGTCATCAAAACTTATCGCCCCACTCGCCCCACCCTGGCTACGCCGGCCTGACGGCTTTTTTAGAAAATAAATTCTATCAAAATTGTGTGACAATAAACGCTAGAATTCTAGATTTTTATTCAATTGATGAACTTAGTAAAGTTCACTTTACCTTTAGGTACATCAATTTCTACTTAATAAATTTGCACGTATAAAGCTTTCAGGAAGTGCTCTTGACAAAGTCAACGTAAAATGGCGAAAAGTGAGTTCGAAATTGAATTAACGATTGACGCTCTTGTTTACACAGAGAATGATTAAATAAAAATGGATTTGCACTGAAATTCTAAATTTATTTATCCTAGAAAAGTTAAAAATCTTTTTCCTAGTTTCATTTTTTTTTTGCTTTGTGGGACAATCTGAGTAGAATTTTTATATAGCTTTCGAGCTTTAGCGGTAACATATATCATCTATATGTATAAAAACTAAGAAATAAAATCAAACAAAATAAAATAAAATGATGCCAAGTCGAAAGACGGCATATGCTCAACGTTGATTTTTTTTGTTGTTGCAATTTTTGCCATTGATATTTTATTATTATCTCTTTGCCTTTGCCATTATTCGTCTTTACGCAGATACTTTTGTAAATGTAGTATTCGTCGTGTTACTATTTAAAAGACAGTTCAAGCCTGTTGGTTAAGCGAATCGAATGTAAATGGGACAAGAATAAAAAAACATTTAAACAGCATATTGTCATTAACCTAGTCTAGTCTAGTCTAAGCCTTGCATGCATGAATAACATCTTCTTCTTATTCTTCTTTTTCTTCTTCTTCGGACGTCTTATGATATTTTTGTTTGGTTTTGTTCTCATGTCTATACATACAGTTATCTTGTTTGCAAATTTGCATTATTGCCACTTCGTTGATAATTTTTTCATTTCTTGTATTTATGTTTGCATTTTTTATGTTTTTACGTACGGCATGTCACCTGGACGATGGTCGGGATTGAAAAGATCATACCAAAAACATCTCTTCATACCGATTCATTGCATTTCATTGAAATTCATTGTTTTATGTTTCCGCATAAAATATCGAAGTTCCAATAATAATTCAACTTTTATATAAGACCAAAAAAAAGGTTTGTTATTTAATGTTGACTTAATTGCATGGTATGGTAATAAGAAAAAAAAGTTTACGGGAACGTGTACAGTTACTTTCTCCAATTCGCTTTTCCAATCCCAATAGATACAAAAAATAATACCACAATAAATACTTTATACAAATATCGATTCGCATTAATTCAATCGATGATTAAGTTTTACGCTCGATTAACTGAGCTATAAAAGGTTAAACACCTTTCTTTAAATATTCAATTAAGTTGCATTTCAGTTAAGTCGACTTTTCATCTTTTATAGTATAAAATTACGATTTGTTGCAAATGAATATTCATTCTGAAACTATAAACAAAAACTTGAATTGATTTTCTTTTTTCGAAGTGCCCTTACTTTATATACCGTGCGTTTATGTTACCGTCGAACATAGCATATGCTATGTTTGCAACTAAAATACACGAGTCAAACTCATATCAGTGGTGATTTCTATTTCTGTTGCTAACGTCACACGGACGGACGGGGAGAGGGTAGGGATGTGGGACAGACGACGATGACAAGTCAGTGCAGTCTATTTTCATGATTATTGGAAACCGTGTTGAATCGAGATTCAAGTTGTGTGAGTTATATTTGAAAGAACTAACCTTTTTGGAAAGAAGTTAACTATTCATGAAAAATTTGGCCGCTGCCATGAGTTTGACTCGTTTATTTTAGCTGCGAACATTGCGTACGCAGGTACGCTACATAGCATATGTTCGATGGTAAAATAAATGCTCTGTATAAAAAATCAATCAGATAGAAAAACTAGTCTACAACTAGTGAGTATTTCTTGCTCTTGCAAAAATTAATGATGCAATGAGAATAATCGACTAATATACATAAAAACATGCAAAAAGCAAGAAAACTGAAATAAAAGTTAAAATGTTTTCGTTTCATATAAATCCAGTTTATTATGTTGTTACAGGGGTGTCTTTATATATTTAAAAAAATCCAACATTTTTTAATTTTCGTTTTAATTATTATAAATTTTTTTTGACCAAAGTGAGTTCGCTCTGATGACTAACATCAAAAATGTCATTAAGCAAAATCTTGACATTTAAATTCGGCTCAGAGAATTCGCGTCATGACGTTTTGGTTCGGAATATTTATGTAACTTGAGGTTACAAACTCATGGCTGTGCTTATCTAACCGAAAACTTCGCTGAACTTCTGCTTCTCCAACTTCTAACAAATAATAACAACTTTGTCCTGTGTTTTCTACACGCTGAGCTGTGTTTCTACGCCCTGAACTTGCACACTTTTTATACAGTGTGATTATAAATCTTTTTTTTAGGTTAAGATTAGATTCGAATGACATTTAGTTGCAAGTAAGTGTAAAGTGTAATTTTTCAATCACACCAAAAACCACTTTTTCGGACTGAAGGAAGCAAATTCGACTTTGAAATCTTGCCCGAAAACATACATATCTTTCCTTACTATACTTTCGATAAGTCGGAAAGTAAAAAATATTAATAAGTTGAATAAACCGAAGGTAATTTTAGAAGTTGGAGAAGTGCCGCAATAATTTTCAATCGCAGTAAGTATTTCTTTTGATTACGTGTTGTAAAAGTTCATTTTAATTGATAATTATATCATAAATTTTTTTTGTAATAACGATGATAAGAAGATAAGGCGCAATCAACGAATTTAAGATGTTGGATTAGCTTCAATTATAAATGTTTTACGAATGGTATGGATGTTGCAAATTAAATTACAAATTAATAGAAAATTATTTCCAATTATTGCGCATTCGTATTGAGCGAAATCATCAATAAATAATGCCGTCGAATTATTTTAATAATTAAATGATTTTCCTGTTTCAATTAACTGAGTATTAAAATTTTCTCTTTCTTTCGTTTATAGTTTTCAAATCAAAATTAAATTCAAATTCAAATTTCACACTTACTTACCTTCAATTGTACAAATCTCAATGCGCTTTCCGTAATTAATTGTAACCTCTTTCCTAATCTGTTGGTCAGTTGACGACGACGAATCGTTTCTCGTTTGAAATTATAAACGTAGCGTGAGTTTTCGAGCTCGTCCTTTTCCACGCATCGCTTGCACGATACAGGATCCAACTGATATTGTTATAACAGTACAACGCCTTCGATTCCCGTTCAGATTCTCACGCCGATGGAAACTGGAAACTGGAAACAGTGGGAGAGTTGGAAGGCTTTAGAAACTGTTGGGAACGATTGGGAACGGTTAGGAGCGGTAAGGTTATAACGTAACGATGGAAATATCTCGGAAAAGGACGAATCTTCCCGGAATGTTAGAGGCTCTTACGCGTCACGTCTATCTATCTACTCTATCGCATCTTCTCTCCTAGACGGTCCTTTGGATTTTCAGCTCTGAGGCCGAGGTGTTTTCTTAATACTTGCACAAATAACCAAAAATACAAGATACAAGGATACAACAAAGCTTTTAACCTACCATATGGTAATTTTAAATAAACATTTAAATGAATGAACTGATTAACATGTGGATTTGTCATTCATTTGTTATTCGATGAAGAATTATTTATCACATCAGAAAAACAATACCCATGTGTTTTTCTACGATGTTTTTGTGTTAATAGTATATTATTATATACTCACGAAGATGATGTTTGAGCCCACGAGCCGCAAGGCGAGTGGCGCAATTCATCTGAGTGAGCATTGGCCATAATCGCGAAAATAATACTATGCTTTTTCTACACTTTGCACTATTTTTAACACAAAATACAAATTGTGATTTCTCGATGAAGCAACGTAACTGACAAGTGAAACAATATTTCGGGCGATTCACATCGAGCTATGGTCGGAATTCTTCGGGTTCTTTCGAGATTTTAGATCATATAGATAAGTTGGATCGGTCACTTCAAATTTGTTAAATCAGTGTTGTGAAATTGACAG
>JARJEB010026436.1:0-21037 GCA_030264535.1 Liometoxenus newtonarum
TAAACGGGAAGCAATTTAAGTTGACCAGTTGACTGTAAGTCAAGGTCATCGCCTATCTATGTTATTAAAAATCTTTGCAGATAACCTACATTACCTAAATTATTTACAGTCGATCAAAGAAATTATGGCCCGATCAACAATATGTCATAGGAACCACTGAGTTCCTGAAACAGGTGGGAAAGCTCTCTGATTGGTCAACTTAAATTGCATTCCGTTTAAAAACGGTGCTTTCCTGAACATTTTGGTATTGGACTTTCTTACTCAGTTTTTCATGTAGAATCTGCCATTTTCCGCTGTATCGTTTAGTCTGGGACACCCTGTATATAAACTATTTTCGTGAATAATTATAATATACATAGAATTGCGGAGAAATTATTTTGTTACGTACAATCAATTGGTAATTGGTAGTTGGTTGATTGAACGGCTTGGTTAACTTGTTTGCTTTCGCTCTCTGTTTGAGAAATTTACTAAGTAGACTTTATTCTTGAAAAAATTCTTTGCAAGACAAATATTTCAGTTTTCTTCCAAAGAAATTTCTCTAAAACAAATAAAAAGTCGTATAATTAGATTCAAAATTCAAATTCAAAAAATTAAAAATTCAAAATTAGAAATGAAAATGGTAAGAATTTAAATTCAAAGAAATTCTCTGAGAAATTAACTTTTCCGTTAATTAACTTTCTCTAATTTCTTGGTTTTATGTCTTGGAATGTTTTGTAAATGTTTCATCAAGTTAATGTCCTACAGAAAATTCACAATAATATAGGAATGCTTCACCAAAAACGATATAAACCAGGCACTAATACCGATTACCAATAGATAATAGCTGATTGTACCAATATAGATAAGAGCTACTTAGCATTTACTGTCACCTGTGACATTATTATTAATTGACGACACGTTACAATTGTTATTATACATATACATTTGGAGGATATAAAAGTTAAAAGTGAAAGCGACTTCTATTGCACATACTGCACTTAAATAACGATTTCACTCGACGTGCAACTATTTTATTCTTTTTCTACACCTATTTAGTTATATGGTCATTATTAGCATTTTTCAATGATTAATGGTACCTATAACTCACTACCGTGAGTAATGGATTTTCATAACTCACTACCATGATTTAACTACCAACAAGATTTAACGAATTTGAAGTGACCGATCCAACTTATCTATATGATCTAAGATCTCGAAGGAACCCGAAGAATTCCGACCATAGCCCTATGTGAATCGCCCGCCATATTTTTTCACTTGTCAGTTAGTGCTCGTTCGTTGCTTCATCTAGAAATCACAATTTATATTTTGTGTTAAAAATAATGCAAGGTGTAGAAAAAGCATAGTATTATATTCGCGATTATGGCCATTGTTCACTCAGGTGAATTGCGCCACTCGCCTTGCCGCTCGTGGGCTCAAACATCGCTTCGTGAACAATGGCTGTCATAATCACTCATAGATAATATATACTATTGTTAAATGGTAAGATTATGGTAAGTAATTATTATATTTAGTAACAATCAAAGAAAAAAGCACAATCGTTTTATTTGTTTATTCTACAACAACAGCATATAAAATACAAAACGAAAATTTTTTAAGGCAGTGTAGATGTGCGGATTGCACCGAAGGTCTTAAATTTTACTTAAAATTACAAATTGCAAACGTTGCCTAATTGTTGTACTTGGTGCTACAGTCATCAATGTTTTCCCCATGAAACGAATTAAAGTCAATCATGTTAACAAAATTACTACTCGAAAAACTTTCAATACATCCATCAAACATAAGTCCTCCGAATGGTTTTTGTGCATCATCTGCATCTTCTTCAACTTTTATATTCTTCATTGTCATTGTAGCATTTAACGGAACACCTCCCAAATAAAAATCCTCAAATACAATACTACTAAACTGCCCAACATCGTATTCTTGTGAGTCAACATGTAAACGAAATGGATGGAACTTCAATTCCAACAAATGTTGGAAACCATCATCCAGAATCGGGGCACTCAACAATTCTAAGGTTTCATTATCATCGATAAGGGTAAGTTTACCATTTTCTAATCCAATTGCAAACGAGTATCGTTTACTATTGTCATTTGCAAACACCAAAAGCCCATCTGAAGCCGTCCTAAAATGAATCTTAATGTCTCCGAAAGTTCCTCTTTCGGAGACAGAAAGAGAATTGCGCTTTTTGCTGGCGGCGTCTTGTGCAGGTTGTTGTGTTCCTGGTGGTACATTTACATATAAATAACTTCTTCCAATAAATTTAGGACTTCTAATTGTCAGTCCTGTTTCACACAATGCCCCAATATATCCAACTTTACAAACACAGCGGCCTTCCAAACAATATCCTTGATTCTTACATTTATGTGCAGAACAATCATACACTTTCTCACATTTTTCTCCGTAATATGGCTCTGGGCAATTACAATGAGGTCGTAAATTAGGGTCCAACCAACATGTACCACCGTTATAACAATAGTCACCACCACATGGCGTTCCATCACAATCAACTATATTTTGTCCTGTTAAAATCGTTTCTTCGTTCAGGGCGATATGCACATTGCCTATCAATAATTTTCGTAGACAGCCACTGTACCAAGTGGGAAATTCACTGGTAGCGTCTTGCGGCAATTTTGATAAGTCGGGGAGTCCCCCTAAGTAGATGTCCTCATTACTTAAGTCTAGTACATCTCCAGGCTGCATTATACCAGTATTTACAATATTATCAACAAACAGGTATATTTTCCGGCCGTAGATTTGAAGTTTTACTTGGTGCCATGAACCTAGTCGCAACATTTTGTTGCTACGGATTATTATGACTTCCTGGTTTTGCGTTCTTTGTCTTCTGGGTAGTATTCGTAACTCTAGGAGGCCGCTAAGTAGTGTTAACGAGAAAAATGATTCATCGTTTCCTATGAAAGCTACTAAACCGTCTTTTAGAGGACGGAGCTCAAGGTCGAAATTGAATTTGTTCATTTCGAAGTGTCCTTGAGATAATATGACGTAGCTTCTTGTGCCGGTAAAGCTTATATCCGACAGGGTTTCATCTGAAACAGCGATATACCAGCTAGGATCAGAAAATTATGGTTAACTTACTTTGAGTGCAGAATTTGCCCTTTACTCCTGGAGGACAATCACATTCATATTCAGCAATCATTGGCAAACAAGTTGCGCTGGCCGCACAACTATTGCGATCACATAGATTGAATTTTGATGAACACAATGGACCATAATACTCATCTTGGCACATGCACCTAAAAAATAATTTGGCGGCATCAAAATGATCTTAACCACGATTAACTCGCCGCACGATTATCCGGGCGAGAGCTTCCTTTTACTGATTTCTCTTGTCTGGGAGCCATGGATGTTGTGTTCTTTACAAATGTCTAACTACTAATATACACATCTTTGTGCCTAACTAAGTGGCCTAGGTGATGTGGCGTAAATCATACTCCTCAAAAAACAATCTTGGGAAATTATTACTTACGTGAAAGTACCGCCATGATAAAGGCAAACTCCTTGATTCTGGCATACTCCTTCGTAGCATTCAGTTGTCCCACATTGGCCTACAGCTCTACCCATCACTTGCCCATTGCCAAGTGTTATTGCCACATCACCAATTTTAAATTCCATGTCAAAGATGCAGCCCGCAAAGCCCCCGTGCAAAGGTAAATCGTGTGGTAGTCCATCAAAGCCTCTACTCTTATATCCGCCGAAATAAATCACCGGTTCGACATCCAATTGCGTTAAACTACCCTGAGACCTGCCAGTCACATTACCTAAATGTTCCACATGTAACCAAGCACGTCTTCCTTGTCGGCCTAACTGGATTTCGTAACTTGCCTTATCGGCTGGTATAGATTTCGATGTGAAAATTCTTCGAGGACCTGATCCCAAATTCCATGTTAACATAATATAACCTTTTACGAATGATACGGACATGTGGTCCGAATAAAAATCATGTTGGCCTTGTTGCCCCATGAACATCAGCAATGAGATTTGGTTGAGATTACTAGGAGTTATTTTAAATTTGATGTGCATATATTTGTAAGTGCTTTTTGGAATAGGGTACGAAGCATATGATGCATAACCTTGGACTGATGACGAGAAATAAGCTTTTGATATTTTCAAATCTAAAAAAAAAACAAATTTAAAATAATTGTATGTAACAATCATAGACATAGTAAGGATAGACAGAGCATTTGCAGCTTTTTTATGTCAGTCAGGACGGAGAGATGGCACTGAATATCAAGCGGCGAAACGTGAAACTAAAAAAACTAAGTATGCTGAAACAAGTTTCTATTTTTGCCGCTTTGCCATCAGCGTCAGGGGAATGTCTTCTTTGTGTTTCCCCTTTCTTTGTCTTACCCACGGTGACATATGAGTATGCTCTGTCTATCATTACTATGTCTATGGTAACAACCATTAAAAATTCTAACCATTTTCGCAAAAATGACCATGCTTCCCATAAGGACATAAACATATGTAACCGCTTCCGGTGAAGGGTAAACATGTCCCGCCAAATTTACAAGGATTATTTTCGCAAACTGATTTCTCGCATTGCTTTCCAACATATCCATTGCGACATTTACAAAAATACGTATCAGAATTCTTTCCTAAAGCTGTGCAAGTTCCACCATTGAAACAAGGATTCGATAGGCAAGCCAATGATGAACATTCAGAAATTCCAAATCCATCTTCAGCATCTTTGAATATTTGCAATGGTTTATCCAAGATGAACAAATCAGATATACAACCTATAAATCCAGGAATTTTGGCAACAGGAATCGCTTTTTCATTCAAGCCACCCAAATACAGCCAAGATTTAGATTTGGCAAAACCATCGTATTTTGCAATTTGTGCTCCTGACATTGATAACGTATCATTCAACTTTATAGAGGCATTACAGTGTTTTAGGTCATCGAAAAACGTTAATCTGGATAAAAATAAATATTAAAACAATGGTTTTTTTTTTCTGAAAAATAGGTACTTACAATGCACTTATCCGCATCTCATGGCCATTATTAACAGGCTTATTCAATTCGCTTAAAAGCATAGTCTGGTAACCACATGAAAATTTAAACTTCAAGTGTCCTTGCTCCATGTAGAGTGCCATGTAGGTATCCTCAATATTCGTATAAAATAAGAGACCCGATCCGGATGTCGTTCGAGCTTTAAACTCAACTTTCATTTTGGATTTCGTGTGGACTTGGTGCAATAGATAAGAATTTCCATTAAATGCAGCTGTCCTGATGCCCAATACGACTTCACATTGATCACCCGAATACTCATAAAAGCAAACACAACGGAATCCTTCGGAAAAAATGCAAGTGCCACCATTTTGACACTTTTGATCTGTTTTCGAGCAATCAAATGGCTGTTCAGAAGACGTTTCAGTGGTAACTTCAGTTACTGTTTCAGTAGAACTTGTAAAATCTGTAATTAAAGAAAAATCTGTTGTTGAAGTGGTGCTTGGAGGATTTGAGGGCGTAATCATTGATGTTATTGTCTGTGTTGTCTCAGGCTCCTCAGTGTTAGTTGTAGAACTTATCGTTACGGTGGAAGATGTTCTTGGAATTGTTTCCGAACTAGTTGTGGTGGTATCTGTCGCTTCAGGTGTTGTAAATTCCGTAGATTCAGTGCTGGAAGTTGAAATTGTAGAACTGGTTGGCAGTGTAACAGATTCTGTAATTGTTTCAGTAGTTGTTTCAGTTACTTCCGCAGTCGAAGAAGTAGTAATTAGTATTGAGGTAATTGTTGTTAAATCAGTGACAACTTCTGTGGTAGTTAATTCAGTTGTTGTGGTAAATTCTGTTGTTACTGCGGTCGTAGTCGCTTCCGTTGTAGTCGTTAGATCCGTCGTGGTGATTTCTTCAGTGGTCATGGTGGTTGGTACTGTTGTAGAACTTTCAGTGGTCGATTCAAAAAGAGTTGTAATTTCAGGTGAAACACTCGTTGTCGTAGTACTTCCGATGAGTTCTTCAGTTGTTGTTTCTCTAGTTGTCATTTCAGTTGTATTTGTGGTCACCTGATCAGTAGCAGTTGATACTGATTCTGTTTTTGGCACTTCTGTTGTTGTAATAGTAATATCAGTTGTAATAGTTGTGTCTGGTACTTTCGTAGTAATCGTTGTTATTAATGTAGGAGACCATGTGGTAGTCCATGTTGTTTCTGTAGTTGGCATAATTTCTGTTGAAATGGTGGCATTTGTTGTCAGGGTGATAGGAGTACTGTAAAAGCAATCTAGATAAGTGCCTCCTTTCAATTCAACAATTATGCATTCACAGTAATATCCTGTAAGTTTCGGAGGACATGAACACGTAAAACCATCAACTCCATCAATGCAAGTCCCACCGTTCAAACATCTGAAACAAATGATTAGGTAATTTAAGTAGAGATGAGTGACGGAAAGTTTTCATTTTGGACATTAGGACATTTAGGTGGACATGACGCTTTCATAAATGTCCATAAATGTCCGATGGTGACCAAAATCATGCACAAAAGTCCAAGGTCACAAATTAACCTAAAAATGAAACATTTTGAACGAGTTTGTGAGTTGTTGCAAGATTCAAACATGAAAAAGGTCCGTTTAGCTAATCATTTCTAGTTTTAAGTAAGTTTATTCACCTGTTATTGCTAAGTTTACATTCATCATATTGCAGGTGACATCTCTCTCCATGAAAATCCGGGACGCAATAGCACACAGGCTTGTCTTCTTCCATCAAACATAGCGCTTCGTTTTTACAAGGATTGTCATCACATATCAGCACCACATCTTCGCAATTCCTCCCCGAATATCCAAACAAACAAGCACATTCGTAATCAGCATGTAGGTCCACACAAACCGCTCCATTTTGACACGGATGAGACATACATTCATCCGCATCCAATTCGCAGAAAAATCCGGTCCAACCTTCAAGGCATTTGCAACTAAACGTAACACCCGGTCCCTCCATGCACATCCCCCCATTGGAACATCTTGTTTCGTTGGTCAAATTACATACAGCTATATCCAGCTCGCAATGGCTGCCTGAATATCCTGGAAGGCAACTGCAAAAATATCCGTTTGCAGCATCCAGACATGTTCCATTGTTTTGGCAGGGATTACTCAAGCATTCATTGAGATTCTCTTCGCATCGATCGCCGATGAAACCTAGAGGGCATGTGCAATTAAATGAAGCGATTCCATCTAAACACAGTCCTCCGTTTTGGCACGGATTTGACCAACATTCGTCCCAATTCGTTTGACACTGGACGCCTGTGTAGCCGTCGATGCAATAACAGGAGTAGGTCGTGTTCAGGTCATCTAAACACACGCCGTGCACGCACGGACTGCTCAAACATGCGAAACCACCATCAGAGAAGTTTAAATTTGTAAATGTTATTATGAGCGCAATTGTTGTTATGAGAAAGGGGCTAACATTATGCATAATTTTTAAGTTTGGTAATTAATTTTTAAGTTTTTGGTTTTGGCTTATGTTATCTGTTGAACTATCGATGTGATTTCCGGAACACTGGCACAAAATGGTTCAAATATCGATTTAATAACGCATTCGATTTAATACTTATAGCAATTTATTATATTTTTCGAGATTTACATTAATTAAATTGTTTTATGAAATATTTTCGGTGTTTTTATGGCACGTTTTGAAATGTTTGTATTGTTTGCTGAGGATGTTATGCTTGTGGTACTGGTTGTGGTTTAATTTATTAACTAATTCACCCTCATGACTTTTGCCTCATTCGTTGCGCCATAGTTCGTAAGCCTGTTGGCGTTATTATCAAACCACGAAACTTTCGATTTAGAACGTTTCAAGAAATAGGGAAAAAGTAAAAGGGTCGTTGTCGTGACAACCATGCAAAAGACAAACAAAACAAACCCACGCCGTTTTCTAATATTAATCGTTAGAAAATAACAAAAAACGAATAAAATTTTTTCTATCAATTCAAAAAGTTCTACAGGCACAGGCAATAGAAGGCTAAAACGATAGCCATAACATTTTGCAAATTCGACAACAACTCATTTATATAAAAAATTAAATTAATATTTTGCCGTGTCAACTAGAATTATTCGTTTAACTTAACTCATTATCAACAAATAAAATGGAAAAGTTATGAAATTTCTAGTTAATTCGCTGTTAGGGTTAGGATTTCGGCAGCTTTTTTTTGTTTAGATAGTTCAATGGCCCTGCAGTGTAACTGCTGGGCACTCAAAAAATTCCTTATAGACTCATTTGAGTTGTTCCCCTCCACGGAAATCTTTAGTAAAAGGCGAAAGATTTATTCGCTTTGAAGGGAAACCAGAGTACCTTTCCTAGCATTTCGCCAAGACTTTATACTCCAAATTATTGTATTTTGTTCATGAGACGTATTAAAATCGAAACAAGCGCCATCTACATTTTATAAATTTATGAAATTCTCCCCACTCTTCCTAGTTAAATGGACACTATTTAAATCCATTTAAATCATTTAAAAATTAAATGGGACTTCTGTTCTTGTGCGTTATAGTTTTATTTGATTATGAGAACCATAGAACAAGTGAACAAGGGAATAATCGAATGACGTAAGAGAACAAACCGAGAGAATGTTGTTCATTACTCTTTTTGTGGCAAGGTGCACCGTGCACACGTTTGAATAATTTTTTTTGGAGTTCCACAAGCTCCAACTTTGCTGTAGGTTGTGTAAGAGTGAGTGAAAATCAAATCTTCAATCACAAGTGGCACACAGTCAACAATCTCAATCAGTAATGTGTGGTATGCGGTTCATACCAGTTCACTCCTGACTCACAAGTTTACTGTGATGTATCATTCCTCCTATCATATATTTATACCGTTCCAAAAAATTACGAATATGATTCAACGAAAAAATATCTTCAACATAAATTAATAAAATTTATTTAACAACCATGCGAAAAAGAGTACTATTATTAATAAAGGTGAGTGAGCACCTATATTTATTGATTGTCATGGTTAATATTAGTGATTTTAGTTGAATTTTGCCAGGATTTAGGCTCTGAAAGAGATGGATCCAGGAATTGTATGTTTTCAACATTGCGGTCCGAAAATCTTTTGCCTCAATTTGCCGGAAACGTGTCCTTCTTGTAGTGCTGATTTATCTGAAGTGAATTTTTCATTGATGCCTTTTAGGTTACAAAAAAAAAACAAATATCTTCATTGAGTAATAACAAAAGAAGTAATAACTATTTTTCATCTTTCAGAGTTCCTTATCCATTCATCAGGGCCTCGCAATATCCGTGTTCAGTTATTATAAAACCGACTTCCGGCGATTTTCTCAAGTAAGTCTTTCACATTTCCTATAACAATATTATTCCATCATAGAAAATGTAATTCCGTACTTATATAAATCACAAATGACGAACAGTGAACACACTGAATAAATAAATTGTTCACAAATGACGAACAGTGAACACACTGAATAAATAAATTGTGTTCGGCTTCACTGAACTGTAACACACACAAAAAAAGTAACATGAACGAGAAACTATTTTATTTTTATTGTTTAGTTCTATATTATATTATATTTGTGTATCATTTTTTTAGTGATTATTATAATTCGATGGATCTACACATTGGAGTAACAAATTCTTCAGGCGTAATGGTAGAATTTGATAAGCATGGTCTTCGCAGACATAAAAGCAATGAATGGGATCAATGTTTGTTATTGGATCAAGTTAATGTACCATGGCGAGAGCACTGGGACAATGTGCTTGCAACAGTTTGCAAGCAAACATGCTGGACGGCAAAAGATTATAATGAGGAAACGAATAACTGTTACTCATTTGTATTGAGCTTTTTGAGCGCTCTTGAGTACGGCAGTTTGAGCATAGCAGCTGCCAATCGGACACTGTTTTGTGAAAAATTTATCGTTAGTAGGACGACTAGTGCTGGGAAATATATTTCTTTATTTAGAAAATTGAAGGAGAAAGGTTTCTATGTACATAACAAAGTGAGGCCTTAATTCTCATAACACACACACACACACACACACACACACACACACACACACACACACACACACACATACACACACACATACACACACATACACACACATACACACACACACACACACACGTACGTACGTATACCAAAAAATTGTTAGATTAGGTTGTTTTAATATTTAAATAGTCATCTTGTTTAGTTTTCTATGTAAATGTTTTTTATTTAAAGATTTTTTAAGGTTTTTAGTTAAAATGTAAAAAGAGTTGCATATCTAGCTATCTTGCCAATCGAAATTGTTTGTTTTGCTTTGCTGCGATTATTTTATTCTCTATCAACAAATTGTAATTATTGTTGTGGTAATAAACAATGGGGAAGTAGGTATCCTTTTTTACAAACTCACACATAAAAATTTATTCAAATTCAAGAACTATTTAAAGTTATTCCCTTCATTTCATGTAAGTATGCTTAGAGAATCTCTGAGGTTATGTTTTCTTAATTCCTCATCTAGACATTGTGAATGGAGAAAACTGGCAAAAAAAGCTAGAAGAAAACGACAAAGACGCGAAATAGCACTTCTCAGAGAAAAAGCAGAAGAAGAAGGTTGTATGCCAACCGCCCAATGATTTCTTTCTTTTTTTTTTTTTTAACTATTTTCAATTTCAGAACGAGTGTGTAGAGAAAATTCACCTTCGTATACCGTCTGGTTAAAGGAACAACAACAAATTGAAGAATTCCAAGCTGTCGAGGAACTGCGAATTGCTAGCGAACAAGCTTTCCAGTATCAAGAACGAGAAAGGCTTGCCCAGCTACAATGGCAAGAGTTACAGAAGAAGCTCAAATTGGCAAGAGAAGAAAGAGCAAAACAAAATGCAAAGATAAGAGAGGAATGGGAGGCTGAACAGAAAAGAGTAAAAGCGTTAAAAGAAGAAAAACAGCGACAGGAGGAAGAGAAACGATTGAAACAAGAACAGCTACAGCAACAAATTGAAGAGTTTATTCACAGAAATGGAGAGATGCCTGATGAATTGAATCAACTATTGGAAACGAATCCGGGGAAAGCGACATGCCCCTTCTTCACGAAGACAGCTGCATGTCGTTTTGGCGATATGTGTTCGCGCAATCACATCAGACCAACGATAAGTCGCATTTTGCTGATAAAAAACTTTTATTCGCATTACAGTTTGGATACTAAAGATAACGAACATGGGGATTCGGCCCTAGAGTTTGAAAGTAAAGAAACTTACGATCATTTCAGTGGGTTCTTTAAAGATGTTGTGCCTGAAATGGAAAAGTTGGGTAATGTCCGACAATTTAAAGTGTGCTGTAACAAGGAGGCACATCTCAGAGGCAATGTTTACATTGAATATGCAAATTGTCGGGAAGCTATGCTTAGTTATCGCCGCTTTTCTGGCAGATTCTACGCCGGCAAGCAACTTAACGTTGAATTTTGTAAAGTTGATTCCTGGAAATCAGCGATTTGCGGTTTATTTTTTCAGAAACGTTGTCCGAAGGGTAGTGTTTGTAATTTTCTGCACGTGTTTCGTAATCCTGGCAATTTATTCTCGAAAGCTGATAGAGATTTACATCGGACGCCTCGTGAACATCAAGAATTTAATGATTTTGATGATGAGTACGAATTATTTCGAGCATTTGAGTTTGCGCTGGTTTTTTATCATAAAATTTTAGTTTTAGTAGCGTGCGAAGGGATTGGCGGTGGTCCGAATCACCGGAACGGCCGCAATTTGTGAATGAGCATTCAAGGAAGGAATACGATAAGGAAAACGGAAGAAATGAAGATTTTCGTGGAAGTGAGAAACAGTCACGCAGTGTCAGTCGATCCACTAGGAACAGCAGTAGACGGGAAATTGAAAAGCATCGAAGCAGGTGTAGAAGTAGAAGTAAGAGTAAAATATCGAATAAATCGAAGTATAGACGAAGCAGGAGTAAAAGTAGCGATAAGATAAGGCGAAAAAGAAGCAGAAGGGCTAGTTCTAGAAGTGATAGTAGAAATTGAGTGTCGATGATGGATAAACCAAACATATCTGATTAATAATTCCTTATTGAATTGTAGGTTGCCTAACTTCATTTCCTGATTGGAACAAATTCCTACGGAATTCCATAGTTAATAATTCCAGAATTAATTCCATTATTGAGTAATAGTGTATTGTTCCAAGTAGGTGCACAAGCACAGAATATATTCTAACTACGAACAGAAGTGACACTTCCTTCTCGTCTTTCGACTGGCCTCGTTTGGTGACTTAAGAAGGCGTGTCAGCCATGTTGTGAAAAAATAAAAACACGGTGTAGAGTTGTAGAGGGCGCTGCTGTTGTGCGGGGAATAGCTCTGGCAACACAGCGTTGGCAACTGTGGACTAGAAGTGCAGAAGATAAATGACATTCTGACGACAGATTGCGACAAGTGACAGGTAGAGGTGAATCTGTCATGATCATGAAAAGAGAATAGGCGTTACTTATTAGTTAGGAGAGACAAATTTATTGGCATAAAATTACATTGGAATTTTGTGGAAAATTTGTTATTTGCATTTTGAGGAAAGTTCAAATTTCCCGCACATTCAACCTACACACAACATGGCTGACACGCCGAAAGTCACCGATCGAGACCTGTCGAAATTCAATGCAAATACGAGGGTAAAAGGCACTTCTGTTAGTATTATATTATGTGGTATGTACAACCGTACAAGGATGAAATGTTAACCATTAGAATTTTCTTTGCATTTTATATCTTTACACGATTTAAATTCGCTGCCGTTGCCTCGCGCGCGGCAATATATTTTGCTAGTAAGGTCAACAGCACCACGCATGCGTTGAATTCCAGCTGTCACGTAATCTGAACTGAATTAGTATCACGTTTGCGTTGCGTTTGCCATTTGCTTTCCTATCCTTGGTATCGATTTTTGAGTACTAGTACTTGAAAAGCGAAGCAAGCCAGGCAAATATTTCAGTGACCGAGTGATAACGCGTCAACTTTCAAAGTTTGAATTGAATTTACAAATCTTCGAACACAATGACCATCATCACCAAGTCTATCTCCGAGAAGAAGGATGCAAAGCCTTTGGCACCTGTTACGGAAAATGCCTCAGCCGTAAGTGAAACACCCAAATTTGCCACTTTGTTGTTTTTTTTTTGCGTTTTGTTAATTGTTACATTTGTGGATGTTTTTTTTTGTGCAAACGAGTTTATAAAAATAACTCTAGAAAAACTGATAAAGTACCAGTTCTATGTGTTTAGTAACTATGTATAATGTTTTGTACTGTTCATAAGCTTATTTAAACATCATTCGTAACATAACATTGCATGTGCAATGTGTAATGTGCATGTACGTATGTACGTAAAACAAATACAACTTCATATTATCATAATAAACTCCAACCACAAAAATAAAAGGCAATTCAACAGAAAATGTTTTAATTCTCCTCTGGTTGTGACTAATGCTTCATATTGATAATACTTTCGTCATGTTATCATGCAATAAGTTTTTTTTTTCATTTTAACAGCCAGCTGAAGATGATATTGAATCACAAACCGGAAATGACCATTCTTTCATCATATTACGCACCCGTGCACGTCGCGTTTCCACCGTGACAACCCTTTGTCTCTTGATGACCTCTTTAGTTGTTGTTGGGGTTGGTATTATTGCTGGAACCCATCTCTATCGTCAGTACTTGCGTTCGCAAATCTTCAAGGGATGGTGTTCCATCCCTTACGACCAGAACGAAGCCATGTACCAGCAATCGAATAACAACAATAATGACGACCTTGATCAATTCCTTGAACAAATGACCAAGGAAGTATCTGAAGACATGAATCGAATTCAGAATACATTCAGAGAAGAATTCGAAATTGATACTCGCAATGAAGATTATGAAAAAATTGATGTACCTGACTTCAAGGATGGTCGTTCCGGTCGCTTCGTTCATGATTTCAATAATAATAAGACTGGTATCATTGATGTTACCGGAAGACGTTGCTTTGTTATGGATTTGGATCGGAACAACACATTGCCACCGCGTTCGTTGATGGATGTTGTCCAAAAGATGTGGGATGGATACTATAAAGTGGACACTCAAGTTATTAGGAAAACTTGCAAAGTTGTCTTTCCCCCGGTTACTGATGAGGCCGAAATTGGTGGATACATTGCTAATGAATGCCGAGGATTACCTATCTACAAGTTGGAAAAATACGATAAAGGAGGTAAGAGAGCGGGCCTAAATACAAACTTGGGATTTTATCATTTTATGACTTAACATTTTTTACGTCTATGGTGCACAAACTCGGTTCGCACTGTATTTATTGCATAAAAATTAAAATATTGGTTGGGTTAAAAGCCAAAACAATCTTTTTGTGCCCAGAATCAGGGTGCAAACATTTATCCATCCAAAGCACGGGTGCAATGATTGAATACAATCGTTTGCACCCAATTTATGTGTTCGATATATCACTCGAACTACACTGAGTAGGTCGCAACTACTTTAAGTGGTTCGCAACTACTTTGAGCAGCTCAGAACTAGTCTGAGTAGTTTACAGTGGCATATCTGAAGCAATGCACCAGGTACAATGATGAATGCACCAATTCGGTGCATTTGGTGCAACCCTTGGATGGTGTAATTCGCCAATAATTTTAAATTTTGAGGTTTTGGTGGAAATCTGATTGCATCCTCAGAGTGCAAACGTTTAATTGCACCCGCTGCAAACGCGTGTAAACCTGTTTATGGCAAATCGGTGCAAATCGGCTTCCTATCACTGAAAGGAACATAAAAAAATTTACAACTGGGCAATTAAAATTCTTGTGTACTTGTTATTGAACAATTAAAATTGATGCTTCTTGTATTTGTAATTCTCCTTTTCCAGTTTGGAAGAGATCAGCAGATCTAGACGACGAAGCAAAATTCGCTCAGTATGCGGGGACTATGATGGAGTATGACATCGTAAATATGAATGAAGTTAAGGAATATGAAGGAACATCTAAATAAGTGGGTAATAGGAGTCACTTAAAATTAAAAACATCATTTAAAAATTGGAAAAGGAAAATAGTTTTAACAGGCATCTCAATATTTTCTGAACGTAAACAAGAGAAAGTGAGTAAGTCGCTATTAGAAATATAACAAAAAAAACATGAAACGAAGACCCAACAGAATGGGGGAATTTTAAACATAACTACTATAAATTAAATATAAATTACTATTTCGTGCGTAATCTATGATATATTAATTTTTGTTCATATAAATTTACATATAAATGCTATAATTCACTTACAACTTGAAACTCGAATTTGATATTTTGAAGAAATCGAACCCAAGCGCGATTGGTCTCAGTCCAGTCGGAAAGTGTTAAACATCTGATTATAATTTAAAATGTATGCGCATTGTTGCATTCCATTATAATTGATTATCATCGGTGATTGTCTATCTATTGTAGAACTTGATTGATTGGTTGATTTATTCAATTTTAAATAATTATGATCGTAATTAAAATTTGTAAATGATAAAAGTTCAAATATAATTAAACGAATTCGGAAGTAAAGTATTGAATAATAACAATGGAATTGTTCAAAATGTATGCGGGCGGTTTTTTTGGAATCAGAAAATAAATTTGGTCTATTTCGGATGGCTGTGTTTGCATCGAGTACGCAAAATGCAATATTTTTAAATAGATACGAATATAACATAACTTTTTGCTGACGACGTTGTGTTACGATGTGCTAATATTATCGCCATAATCCCGATAATAAAAAAAACATCTTTTATATATGCGCATAAAGATAACACATACTGATATTTTTAACACAACACTGCAAAAGCCACAATACAATTTGTGTGAAAATGTATAACCAGAATTACAAATTTTTAACAATATTTCAAGAATGTTAAAGTTTTGATGAAAACAATTTAATTTTAATTATATCTTCTATTATTAAAATATACTACGATAGCTCCTGAATTATATATGTATTCATAAGTGTTGGTTCATTATGTTTCTGTCAATATATTAATTATCAATAAAATATTAGAAATTGAATTATCAATTATTAAAACCATGACTTCTAATTGAATCTACGCATGGTTACCATGGCGACTCCCTAACATTCTAAATACACAATCGACAAACTTACATGAAAGCATAACACGACAATCCAAGGTCAGACGCTGTGCTCATGCTTTCCTAATAAAGACAGGTGAAAAACGTTACTATTTCTCAGTTTTTGTCGTGCAACGTTATTCGTTCACGTCATTGAGTTGTTTTGTCAAACGTAACCTTTCCTCATCTCGGATTTAAATTTTTAGCAGCAAATAACGAACGTACTGTCCGTAACGTCATGCAAAGACTTAATTGTAGTGGCGAACTATAGGCAACTGTCCGGTCGCGCTGGTCACGTGAACGCTTATCGGCCGACGTAATTTGAGGTTTATGCTTGCTAATTCGGGTTTGTCCTCTGTTTTAGATAACATTTACACTTGAAACACCACATACTGTGAACAAGAATAAAGTTTACATATCGAACGTAATATATTCATATTTCTCTCACCTACACCATCACCTCTTCGTTCCATCATAACAAAACAGTACACCAATAACGTGTTCTGTTTCAACAGTGTGATTTCGTAGATGTAATTTTGATCGGAAAGTGGAAATTGCACAGAAATTTAGTGATATCACAACATAATCAATCTCCGTTCCACTTTCCGATCAAAATTACTTTTATGGTCGACGAGTTATACGAAATCATACTGAATATGGTCGGACAGTTGTGCGGTGCGAATTTAACGCACCGATTTATTTAGTTCCTGGACTGTTCCCGATTTCTAACATCAAAAGATTTCAATATGTTAATACACAACGTTTATAATTATGTTTATTTGAACTTCCAACTTTTTATTCAGTATATAAATAAGTTTATTATTATATAATAATTTCGACGATAATTTAATCATTTACATCTAATATTTAAGAATCTATGAATAATAATATTTGATTTGTGAAGACTTCGTATATAATTATTGGGTGATGACAAAAGCTATTTATTCATGTAAGACAGTGATTCTCAACCTTTTTTGCCTCACGGTACACTTTTTAATAATTTATAAATTTCACGGCACACTTGGCTCACGCCTCTTATGGATGGGTACGGGCGGCACACTTCAAGAATTTCACGACGCACTAAAGTGCCGCGGCACAGTGGTTGAGAATCACTGATGTAAGATATAGAAACATACAAACACAGAACAGATTAATTTGGAAATTGGGCACATTTCTTTTCACGTCCTATTAAACAAACTATTTCCATTTCAATACCTAAAACTAACTACCTGTTCTAATAGTATTATCTCAACGAATCGTTCATTTATGCAGCTGATATCCTTATCATAGCTCTAATTTTGAATATATCATATATCAATGAAATAAGCTTGCTGTATGTTTGTATAGAGCTATCATAAATTATTGATAACATAATGACAGATAGTTAATATAATAAGAGTAAAAATAAGTAGGGTAAAAAAACTCTCACAGCATATTTAATAAAAACCTGTAAAACTAAATAGTAAATTTAATTGAATTCGCGATCGCGCAAAACCAAGGGAGCGACCAAACTCCAGGAATATAATCCAATGCATAACCAGCTTGAAATTGCCTTCACCCACATTGAAGCTGCATTGGCGTTCAAAGTCTTCAAGCTTGAATTTGGTCTGGAAATACAAATACTTTGAAATTTTTGTAAAAGTAAAGATGGGGATTTACTGTGAACGTGCTCTAGTAGTTACTCATTTACCAACTAACATATACTGCGTTCGCCGAACACATTCAGTAAGTATAAGGTTAGGAGATGCAGTACATTGTGCGCTTCAAAAAGTTCCACACGTAAACATTAGAAACACGTGCGAAGTCGTTCATAATCAAAATTAAAGCACAAACTTGACATTGACCTGTTTGACAAATAAACGACAATAGGAGCTGTGTGCAAAAGGCTTACGAATGGCAACTATCAATTCAAATTTGGCGCGTATTTGTGGTAGGAGCATTTACTGAATGTGTTCGGTGAACGCAGTGTGGTGTGGTTAAATGTTACTACAAAGCTACTCCTTTTTTTGAATTCGAATTGAATTTTATGATTAATATAAGGTTTGTTTCATCAAAGCACCGAACTAGTGAAAAAGCGTTGGTTTTTTAAAACTGCTCATGCGTCGTACAGTTCAGAACTGGTTCGGTGCTTTGATGAAACAAACCTATAGTTTACTTACTTGTACCAGTTGGTCAAAGTCATCATTACATATAAAGTAGCCAAAGCAAAAACGACATGGAAAAAGCTCCAATTGTAAGCCAATGATTCGGCCTCGTTGTCCCAAACTTTCTTGCCACTTTCGCCACCATCACGAGGTTCATCACCTGATATCGAATTATAACCAGCCTTAGTTGCTTTAGTACAAATATGATTCACGTAATAAAAAAAAGAAAATTGAAAAATAAGACAACCGGTGCTACACGTAGGTGCAACCCATAGCATTATAAAACGAATTTAATATCACCGGAATATTGAATAAATTTCTTCTACCACGTCTTCGTAAACTTTCAAAGCAATTTCATTGCAATGACATTTGAAGGCTTACAAAAATCCGGTTGCTTTAAAAACTAAATTTTAATATGTATTAACCAATTAATGCATACCTTCATTATCGACCAGAGCGTCTTCGCCACTTCCCCTCACTGAATGCGGGAATAAATTATTATTTAAAAAAACAATTCGTTTATTATAACACTATGGTGAAAGCCATTTGGTTTTAATATATCAACCTACCGGCACCATTATCCTTGACCAAAACATGTTCGCTCATTGTAATCTTTGATGATTTGCTGGCGGAACGTAAAGATGAGTACAAAACGCAGCACATCCAGACAATCAGACCGATGATGCTTTCAGTATCAATTCCCATTTCGGTAGTTTTAGCTGTGTGACCTGCACCAACAATGCCCAATAAGCCAGGGTTGCAATTAGAATCTGAAAAAGAAGATTTAATAATCGCTTTGCTAAATTGACTGTTGTTTGTTTCACCTGGTGAATTAGAAACGGTTGACCAAGTCAAGTAAGTGACGTACAAAGACACAACGGACGATTGCAAGAGACCAGAACGTGGCAACTTATCTTGAACTGCTGGCAAGATAGATGTAATGCTCACCAAGAAGCACAAGATTAAATTGAACGATATAAAGAATTTGTTCAATGCGCAATCACCCGACTGTAAATTCAATATTTATTTACTTGTTTCTTGATTTACTATTTACAAACTTACCTTAGTGAAGAAGACGTACAACAAAGTTATTCCGGCAATAGTCAAAATAAAATTGCAGATAGTTGCCAGTAACAAAGCAACGTACCAACCACGAGATTCTGTCTCCTCGTAGTTACCCACCCAGGCTTCGGCCCAACAGTGCGCGAAGTCAACAATTAAAATCAATTGAATCAGAATGAATAAAAACCCGCCGATCATTCCAAAGTACATCCATGTGACGCCAAAGTTGCCTTCCGGAATGAAAAATGCTCCAATTATACCGCCTATTACTAGTAAGTATTTGAGACCCCAAAACCTTGACAAGAAGCGTTATTAATTATACGAATAATTGATATAAAACAAATGAATCAAAGAAAAGTTGTTTTATCAAATTCTTACCCATTTTGAATGCCACCCCTTGGATCCTTCGAATGCTTCACACCAATCATAATAATAGCCATCAGAACAAAAAAACAAGTCAATGCAAAACAAATACGATAAACGGCCAGATAACCAACAGCTTCATTACAGTTGACCACAACAGAGTCCGGTATATAATTCGATGTACCATTTTTACAAAACGGTACCTGAAATTATGAAATTTATTTCAAATTGTTGAAGAAATAATTTTTCTCTGGTATACCTTTCTTAACGCATCCTGTAAGCCCGGTGACAAAGTGATTGCTGCTGCAATAGTTGATAACAACAGCATAATTGCGTACATGATACGGGATGAAGTGGAATTCTTGCATGATGGACATGCAGAACAGCATAACGAACAGGCTGCGCTACCGCAGCAACATGCAAGCTGTGATAAAAACAGTAAACAGGATTAGTCATTGTTTCGAATGGCAAAAGGATTGCACAATGTATAATTAAATGATTGAACTTTTTACCTGAGCCGCTGAGCAGAGCCCCAAAACTGCACCCATTGTTTAATAATGTAACGTAAACACTGAAAATTTAATGTCTTGCACCAAGAACTATGAAATTTCAATGTTAATTTGCAATGTTTAGGATATATTGACAACAAACGTTCAATCAATGAAATTCTCAGCTGTTGACTAACGTCGTCACCATAGGTCGTCACTCGTCATTCCATTTCTGTCGAGGTCGAGCGAGATTTCTGTAAATAAACAAGAAATATGCCCCTGCGATTTAGGCAACGTTTAAAGAGGCGCTTGCGATGGGCTGCCTATATCCGAGCTTGGACTGCGTTTCATTTGTATGCTTGCACGCTTTAAGCGCTCACTTTTATAAATGAAGAGCTTAGAGCGGGTAAGCGAAAAATTGACTTGCGTCTAGCGACAGAATAGCTTCAGCCAATCACAAAAGAGTTCGAGAATGTGATCATTAAGTTGCCTACCTTTGCAGTGCGATCTATAGACGAAAATCCAAGTGAACTGTGAAGAAGAGACAAACATGCATATGAGCCACACCCCTTTTCAAAATTATTTGCATAGTGTTTTTGTTTGTGAGGGTTATTGGCAATTAAAAAATAACCTTCAGGTGTGGGACTACTGAAGGGTAGAATTATAATGGCTTCAGTAAGTACGGGACAATGGATCAAAGACATCGAAGACTTCTGCTATTTTTCGTTCCAAATCATTATTAATTGGCACTATAAATTAATATTTGTTAAAAGAAAGGGAACTAACTATTTTAGCATGTGCATATTACATGCTAAAATAGTTAGTAAAATGTTAGGATTTACCATTAATTTCGTCGCCATCATCCATTTTTACGAATAATTTGTATATTTATTGATCAAACTTTTTTACTTTTACGTATAGTCGC